>MU575040.1:196895-229395 GCA_024362625.1 Silurus asotus
TACTGAAGCACTCGATTAACCACAAGCTCTCTACACCTGCTATTTTCTACAGTGTGAAAATATTCTAATACTATTTTCATGTGCTGTTCAGGACACTTGAGAATCTCACGTTAAATTGTTGTAAACGTAGAACAGAGATTTCTGTGATCTTTTCAACAGGACAAATGGATTAAAAAGGTTGTAAACAAAGTATAAGACTTAACTATTATTTAAATGCAATGAGAACCAATATAGATATATGATTTGTACTTAATATGTATTGTCATATTGTACATTATAATTGTGAAACGACAAAAAAGTTGGACAGAAAACGTGTGTCATATCATCATCCCACAAATGACCACAATTGACCTCTTTTTGTAAGCACAGTTTTATCAGGATCAAAGTGACACTGCAGCACTTGTGCCAGTGATCATATTTTTCCCTTCATGAATTATTTATAAAGTCCCTGATTTAACTGCATTCACAGGACATGAATTTATTTCCTCAAAATGAATAAAAAATACAAAATAGCTTTAAAACTCCTGATTAAAGACTTAGGGTGGTGGTAGTTAAGTGGTTAAGGCATTTGACTTTGGATCAGACGGTTATAAGTTAAAATCCCAACCACACCAAGCTACCACTTCTGGGGCCCCTGAGCAAGGCCCTTAACCCCATAGTTGCTCAGTTGTATGAAGAAGAAAAAAGTCGCTCTGGATAAAGGCGTTAGCCAAAGGCGATAAATGTAAATTATTTTTTTGTAAAGTAAAAAGCATAAAGTAAAGTTTCTCACTTCATATTTATTTATTAAAATCTTTAGAAGGGACATAACACACACGGTTTCAGCCAATTTCATGTTAATCTTGAGTACCTATAGAATAGTATTGCATACTTCGTTGCTCAAAAGAGTCTTTCATTTTATAGGAGTTATAAAAATACATCTTCGCTTCTCTCACATCTTTTGTGTATCGATCGTCTGCATGTTGTGACATCGCTATAAATAAAACAGGAACAAAAACTTTATAGTCTTAAATGAACTATGGCTAACAGTCAGATCCAGAAACGCATCTGACTGTCTGAAATTGAACATTGTGCCGTAAAAAAACAAACTGCATCCACAATGCTGGGTTCGTATGGAAGTTGAACACGGTTCTCCTTCCCTCACATCCAAAAACACACTTCTTTCTACTTGAGTGAGTTCTGTGGAGCATTGCTGATCTTTTAAATTTGGCCATGTTTAGCATGAATCCAACTTTTATCAGTGTAAATAATAATAATGCATAACATTGTTTTAGACCCTACCTTTAATAAGGACACACACTGCATGCATTTTATTCTGAAAAATAAAAAAGTCTGTGATTAATATTTTAGTAAAGTGACTTTGTGTCAGTGTGAATGTATCTAAATGCTGATCACAACCTGAAGTCTAAGATTCTTTAGATGGAGTACTCTATTGCTGCTTGCCCTGGTTTGTATTTTTTTCCTGCATCTGTGCTGATGATTATGGTGCCTTTGGGGATAAACGTTCCTTTCCTTTCCTCATTTTAATTTGGGTTTGTCTTCCTGTAGCCATCAGAGACATCATTCTACTTTAACAAAAAAATTATATATATATATATTTTTTTAAAAGGTGCTGATGGTGGAAATGTGGTATATGGATGGTTAGTTTTGCCTCCTATAATTCTGTATTACAGCATTATCACTTATTTTACTTATCATTACTTAGAAATTAAAACTCATCACCACTCGATTTAGCAACAGGTTTCTTGTTGTTATAGAAAAACAAGAGTGTATTTGTAAACATAAACACATCATATAGTACCACAAACGTATAATAATGCCTTATTTGCTTTGAGGAATGTTGATGGAGAAGTACAGAGAAGGTCAGAAGGAGTTGCATTGTGTGTTTGTGGATTTAGAAAAAGCATACAACAGGGTGCCGAGAGAGGAGTTTTGGTATTGTATAAGGAAGTCAGATGTGGTAGAAAAGTATGTGAGGGTGGTACAGGACATGTATGAGGACAGTGTGACAGCAGTGAAGTGTGAAGTAGGAAAGACAAACTGGTTCAAGGTGGTGGTTGGACTGCATCAAGGATCGGCTATGAGCCCTTTTCTGTTTGCAGTAGTGATGGACAGGTTGATGGACGAGGCCAAACAGGAGTCTCCATGGACTATGATGCTTGTGGATGATATTGAGAGTAGGGAGCAGGTTAAGAAGAACCTGGATAGGTGGATATATGTGCTGGAGAGAAGGGGAATGAAAATCAGTAGGAGTAAGACAGAGTACATGTGTGTAAATAAGAGGGAGGGCAGTGGAGTGGTGCAGTTGCAGGGAGAAGAGGTGGTGAAGGTGGAGAAGTTCAGGTACCTGGGGTCAACAGTCAAAAAGGAGGTGGAGCTGGAGGTAGCAGAGCTGAAGATGTTGACGTTTTCGTTGAGAGTGATGACGATGGACAGGATTAGAAATGAGTTTATTAGAGGGACAGGGCATGTAGGACGTTTTGAAGACAAGGTGAGGGAGGCGAGATCGAGATGGTTTGGACATGTGCAGAGGAGGGACATGGGGTATATTGGTAGGAGAATGCTGAGAATGGAGCCACCAGGAAGGAGGAAAAGAGGAAGGCCAAGGAGGAGGTTTATGTATGTGGTAAAGGGAAAACATGCAGGTGTTTTTTAAGAGAGGCCGATGCAGAGGACAGGGGGGTATGGAGACAGATGATCCACTATGGCGACCCCTAATGGGAGAAGCCGAAAGAAAAAGAAGAAGAAAAAACACAATGTTGTGCAAAAACTGCAAGAGCAGCAATCATGAGGTGCAGAACAGCATGTAAACATATGTATAATATGATTATAACATACAGTAAAACCACGTTGTACGAGCAACCTATAGTACGAGCAAACGGAGATACGAGCAACCTCGCTCGCAAAATTTTACCCTATTTCACAAGCAAATTTCGAAGGCACGAGCATACCCACGCTGCCGGTTCCACCATTTTCGGCAGAGGGTCGCATCAGTCGCTTAGTTAATGACGTATCACTCGGTCGCTCTCGTTGTTCAGTGCAGCAAAAATGTAACTTTTTTTAGTTTTATATTTTTATTTCACTAGAAATCTTGAAAAATCTCTCCCAAGAAAATCAGTGATGGTTCTGTGAAAAGAAAGTAAATAGAGTTACCATGGAAACAGAGGAGGTTATGAGCGTGGTGCACATCTCACACTCGCAATCAACCACTACCACATGAGTAAGTGTTAAATTATGTTTACATACGGTAATTTGCGGTGTGATTGTATTTATACTTTTTAAGTGCAGAAATATGCGATCGAATAAGATCTCGGAATAAATCACTTTTACATTAATTCCTATGGGGAAAATCAGTTCGAACGTACAAGCAAATGGACCTATGAGCAATTTTCAAGAACGAATTATGCTCGTCCAACGGGGTTTTACTGTAATATGGGTGGTGCTGAAGGCATGGCTGTGTATGAATTGAAATTTGTGTTTGAGTTCAGGTTGTAACAGTTCAGTAACACACAGATGTGTGTGTGTTTGTTTGTGTGTGTGAGTTTGTTACAGTTCAGTTGTGTGTTGAGGAGCCTGATTGGCTTGAGGGAATAAACCGCTGCACAGTCTCAAATGCTCTGGAACCTCTTTCCTGATTGTGAGGGGTGTGTGGATCATCCACAATTGAGAGGTTTGAGACAGCATGGGAGGCAGTATAGTAGAACCACCATCCTTTTTAAATTTTAGCCTACAAGATTCGGATGATTCGTATTCTGAATTTCTTTGCGTAAACCGAAACAAATATTTTCATGAATTTTGATTCGTATTCTGAATTATACATATTCGGGGGCATTCGTATTCAAATACGAATGTATATATATATATACCACTGAATATATGTGTATATACACTCACCGGCCACTTTATTAGACACACCTGTCCAACTGCTCGTTAATGCAAATTTCTAATTCGCAAATCACATGGCAGCAACTCAATTTATTTAGGCATGTAGACATGGTCAAGATGATCTGCTGCAGTTCAAACCGAGCGTCCGAATGGGGAAGAAAGGTGATTTAAGTGACTTCGAATGTGGCATGATTGTTGGTTCCAGACGGGCTGATGTTTCAGAAACTGCTGATCATCTGGGATTTTTACGTACAACCATCTCTAGGGTTTACAGAGAATGGTCAGAAAAAGAGAAAATATCCAGTGAAGGGCGGTTCTGTGGGCGCAAACGCCTTGTTGATGCCAGAGGTCAGAGGAGAATGGCCAGACTGGATCGAGCTGATAGAAAGGCAACAGTAACTCAAATAACTACTCCTTACAACCAAGGTATGCAGAAGAGCATCTCTGAACGCACAACACGTCGACCTTGAGGCGAATAGGCTACAGAAGCAGAAGACCACACCGGGTGCCACTCCTGACAGCTAAGAACAGGAAACTGAGGCCACAATTTGCACAGGCTCACCAAAATTGGACAAAAGAAGATTGGAAAAACCTTGTCCGGTCTGATATGAGTCTCGATTTCTGCTGCGACATTCGGATGGTAGGGTCAGAATTTGGCGTCAAGAACATGAAAGCATGGATCCATCCTGCCTTGTATCAACAGTTCAGGCTGGTGGTGGTGGTGTAATGGTGTGCGGGATTTTTTGTTAGCACACTTTGGGCCCACTTTGGGCAAAATATTTCAACAGACCCTTTCTCTGGGTTGGCCGTCCTCTCCTCACGATCTCCAACCTTTCTTTTAAATGTATTTTTAAGTATATCAGAGACCAAATCATTTTCTCCTCCTGCATAGGCATAAAAAAAAGTCTAACTCAGTTTAACTTTAGCTGCCATGTGAGGTGAATATGAAATCTGATTGGTTAAAAAAACAGACCCATTGCTAATATTCTTTATGGCCAAAGAGCCAACAGTACTGACTTTGAAGGCCCTGGGCAGATTAGATTGACATGGCAGCACAAAGAGGCTGAAATCTGATTGGACAAAAAATTTAACATCCACATACACGTACTGGAAACAGTGCAGCCAAGAGAAATTCTACAAAATGAAGAGAATAAACTGTTGGGAATAAATTAATACAATTTCATGGAACAAATTTTAGAATTTAGGTTGTAAATGTAGGCCAGAGCTTCTGATAGTGTTTAGGCCAGCAGAGAAGGCTTTGCTTGCCCTGACCGCCCACCACTAGGTAAAATAGGTGTGGTAGCTTGGTGCTTAAGGCATTGGACTTTGGATCCGAAAGTCATGAGTTAAAATCCCAGCCACAACAAGCTGCCACGTCTGAGACCCTGAGCTGCTCAGTTGTATAAATAAGATGAACGTAAGTCGCTTTGGTTGGTCATGACTTGGGAAGAGCTATTGCAGCTATTGTTATTATGCGCTCTCACCGCTGCGGCCCGGGTTCGATCCCGGTCAGGGAACCAACCCCAGCCATGAGGGTTGCACAAGCCTTAGTGCTGATCCCAAGCCCGGATAAACAGGGAGGGTTGCGTTAGGAAGGCCATCAAGCGTAAAAACGTGCCAAATTAAACATAACACGAGTGAGAACCAGTATTTCCATAGTATGACAATTTATTTTTATTTCTAGAGCAGCTTTTACCAATGGACATTGTCTCAAATCAGCTTTACAGAGATAAAGCGGTAATAAAATGATCTATCTGATTGTTCCTTATATAAGTTTATCGCTAATGAGCAAGCAAGTGGCATGCTATGAGACATGCTGTTGAGAAAGTGATGATTAATTTAGCAGCTGAAAATTAAATCATATCATGTTAAATGCATGATTACCAGTGCTAGTAGCCATCTTTGTTCATGACTGTGTGTGTGTGTGTGTTTTTACAATTTAATTTTTTTTTTTACATTTTGCATTTTGCCAAATTGCAACAAAGAATGAAATGGAAGGTTTTTTACTTTCAATTGAGCTGCATTTCACCTTCTGAAGAAAGAAACCACATGAAACTAAAACACCTAAAAGAAGCTGCAGTATAAGCAGTCTGGAGAAGCAACAGAAAAATGAATGAGTCAGTCTGTGAGTCTTTGGATTGATGCAGTTATTGCAAAATATTTCAGTTTGTGTATACAGAGTACAGAGTACAGTTATATGTTGTGTATATACACACACATGTACTCTGTCTTACTCCTACTGATTTTCATTCCCCTTCTCTCCAGCATGTACCTCCACCTCTCCAGGCTCTTCTCCACCTGCTCCCTACTCTCACCACAAATAACAATATCATCCGCAAACATCATAGTCCATGGAGCCTCTTGTCTGACCTCGTCCGTCAACCGGTCCATCACCACTGTGAACAGAAAAGGGTTTAGAGTCGATTCTTGATGCAGTCCAACCTCCACCTTAAACCAGTCTGTCGTTCCTACTGCACGTTCGACGTCCTACTGTCGTTCTGACGTTTTCTGACTCCTGTTAGCTATCTCTCGGTTTTGCGTAGATGAAACGCGCATCTGGGACAGAATACTCTCTAATTTTCATCAGCTTCTCAAAATACACCCTTCACCTTCTGAACACACTCTACTCACTAGTCATAACATTTCCATCTTTATCCTTTATTGCTTTTACTTGCAGCACATCCTTCCCAGCTCGGTGTCTCTGCCTGGCCAATCATATAAATCCTTTTCTTATTCCTTAGTGTTCAAGTTCTTATACAGCTCCTCATATGCCTTTTTCTTAGCTTTTGCCACATCCCTCTTCACCTGCTGCCGCATCTCCTTGTACTCCTGGCTACTTTTCCCATCTCTTTGCTGATCCCAATTTTGTTTTGCCAACTTGTTTCTCCTTATGCTTTACTGCACTTCCTAATTCCACCACCACATCTCTTTGTCTTCCTTTCTATTTCCAGATGTCACACCAAGTACCTTTTTAGCTTTCTCCTTTATCACTTCTGCAGTAGTTGCCCAATCATCCAGCACCTCTTTACCAAACCCCTGTCTGACCTCTTCTCTGAATCTCACAATACAGTCTTCCTTCTTCAGTTTCCACCATCTTATACTTCTTTCAGTCCTCACACTCCTCCTCTTCTTCATTACCTCCAAAACTATCCTACAGTTCCCTTCACCTACATGCCCATTAAAGTCTGACCCAATCACCAATCTTTCATTCCTAGGTTCACCGTCTACCACTTCATCTACCTCACTCCAAAATTTTCCTTCTCCTAGTAGTCATAGTAGCAACATTTATAGTACCAACCCAAACCTCCATTTTCCTCCACTTCTCTTTTCCCTGCTGTCTCTGAAAATGTCTTCTTCCTCTCCTTTTCCTCCTTTATCCAGCAGTAGCCCAATTTGTACCTATTATCAATAGCTGTGGCGGTCGTTGGTAACCCGGGATGAAATTGGTGCATTACGTGCAGGTGTTTACAGTTTTTCGATTAGTTGTTTTGTTTTATGTTCTACACATCGATTTGTGCAAATCAATACATTTATTGATCTCTTGTTATTTATTTGTAAATTATGCAGCAGATCTGCACCGGGAGCGGACCAGCAGCATGGCACTCCTGAATAATTTAGCAGCTTATTGGAAAAATCTGAGCTGCGCTACACCCTGACGTGTTTTTCTTTTCATTGTGAATCTGTAATAAATAGTAATGTGTGATAGGGATTGCATAAGAGTTCATGTCCTTTAGCCTCAGCAAAAGTCAGTCTTCAATGTGTTAATGCTGTGTGTTAATGTTGTTTGTTACTGATGGCTGTGTGTTGCTGATGACTTTGTGTAACTGATGGCTGTGTGTTAATGCGGTGTGTTACTGATTGCTGTGTGTTAATGCGGTGTGTTACTTATGGCTGTGTGTTAATGCGGTGTGTTACTTATGGCTGTGTGTTAATGCTGTGTGTTACTGATTGCTCTGTGTCAATGCAGTGTGTAACTGATGGCTGTGTGTTACTGATGGCTGTGTGTTAATGCAGTGTGTTATTTATGGCTGTGTGTTACTGATGGCTGTGTGTTAATGCAGTGTGTTACTTATGGCTGTGTGTTACTGATGGCTGTGTGTTAATGCGGTGTGTAACTGATGGCTTTGTGTTAATACAGTGTGTTACTTATGGCTGTGTGTTACTGATTGCTGTGTGTCAATGCAGTGTGTAACTGATGGCTGTGTGTTACTGATTGCTGTGTGTTAATGCAGTGTGTAACTGATAGCTGTGTGTTGACGCGGTGTGTAACTGATGGCTGTGTGTTGATGCGGTGTGTAACTGATGGCTGTGTGTTAATGCGGTGTGTTACTAATTGCTGTGGGTTATTACCTCTCACTTTATCCCTCACATTCATCACTTTACCTCTCACTTTACCTCCTACTTCCACCTCTTTACCTCTCACTTTACCCCTCACATTCACCTCTTTACCTCTCACTTTACCCCTCACATTCCCCTCTTAACCTCTTACTTTACCCCTCACATTCACCTCTTTACCTCTCACTTTACCCCTCACATTCACCTGTTTACCTCTCACTTTACCCCTCACATTCACCTCTTTACCTCTCACTTTACCCCTCACATTCACCTGTTTACCTCTCACTTTACCCCTCACATTCACCTCTTTACCTCTTACTTTACCCCTCACATTCACCTGTTTACCTCTCACTTTACCCCTCACATTCACCTCTTTACCTCTCACTTTAGCGCTCACATTCACCTGTTTACCTCTCACTTTACCCCTCACATTCACCTCTTTACCTCTCACTTTACCCCTTACATTCACCTCTTTACCTCTCTCTTTACCCCTCACATTCACCTCTTTACCTCTCACTTTACCCCTTACATTCACCTGTTTACCTCTCACTTTACCCCTCACATTCACCTCTTTACCTCTCACTTTAGCGCTCACAATAACCACTTTTCCTCCATTTACTTCTTTACCCCTTACATTCACCACTTTACCTTTAACTTTACCCCTCACATACACCACTTTATCTCACTTTAGCTCTCACATTCACCACTTTACCTCTCACTTTACCCCTCACATTCACCTCTTTACCTCTCACTTTAGCGCTCACAATAACCACTTTTCCTCCATTTACTTCTTTACCCCTTACATTCACCACTTTACCTTTAACTTTACCCCTCACATACACCACTTTATCTCACTTTAGCTCTCACATTCACCACTTTACCTCTCACTTTACCCCTCACATTCACCTCTTTACCTCTCACTTTAGCGCTCACAATAACCACTTTTCCTCCATTTACTTCTTTACCCCTTACATTCACCACTTTACCTTTAACTTTACCCCTCACATACACCACTTTATCTCACTTTAGCTCTCACATTCACCACTTTACCTCTCACTTTACCCCTCACATTCACCTCTTTACCTCTCACTTTAGCGCTCACAATAACCACTTTTCCTCCATTTACTTCTTTACCCCTTACATTCACCACTTTACCTTTAACTTTACCCCTCACATACACCACTTTATCTCACTTTAGCTCTCACATTCACCACTTTACCTCTCACTTTACCCCTCACATTCACCTCTTTACCTCTCACTTTAGCGCTCACAATAACCACTTTTCCTCCATTTACTTCTTTACCCCTTACATTCACCACTTTACCTTTAACTTTACCCCTCACATACACCACTTTATCTCACTTTAGCTCTCACATTCACCACTTTACCTCTCACTTTACCCCTCACATTCACCTCTTTACCTCTCACTTTAGCGCTCACAATAACCACTTTTCCTCCATTTACTTCTTTACCCCTTACATTCACCACTTTACCTTTAACTTTACCCCTCACATACACCACTTTATCTCACTTTAGCTCTCACATTCACCACTTTACCTCTCACTTTACCCCTCACATTCACCTCTTTACCTCTCACTTTAGCGCTCACAATAACCACTTTTCCTCCATTTACTTCTTTACCCCTTACATTCACCACTTTACCTTTAACTTTACCCCTCACATACACCACTTTATCTCACTTTAGCTCTCACATTCACCACTTTACCTCTCACTTTACCCCTCACATTCACCTCTTTACCTCTCACTTTAGCGCTCACAATAACCACTTTTCCTCCATTTACTTCTTTACCCCTTACATTCACCACTTTACCTTTAACTTTACCCCTCACATACACCACTTTATCTCACTTTAGCTCTCACATTCACCACTTTACCTCTCACTTTACCCCTCACATTCACCTCTTTACCTCTCACTTTAGCGCTCACAATAACCACTTTTCCTCCATTTACTTCTTTACCCCTTACATTCACCACTTTACCTTTAACTTTACCCCTCACATACACCACTTTATCTCACTTTAGCTCTCACATTCACCACTTTACCTCTCACTTTACCCCTCACATTCACCTCTTTACCTCTCACTTTAGCGCTCACAATAACCACTTTTCCTCCATTTACTTCTTTACCCCTTACATTCACCACTTTACCTTTAACTTTACCCCTCACATACACCACTTTATCTCACTTTAGCTCTCACATTCACCACTTTTCCCCTCACTTTACCCCTCACATTCACCTCTTTACCTCTCACTTTACCCCTCACATTCACCTCCTTACCTCTCACTTTACCCCTCACATTCACCTCTTTACCTCTCACTTTAGCGCTCACAATAACCACTTTTCCTCCATTTACTTCTTTACCCCTTACATTCACCACTTTACCTTTAACTTTACCCCTCACATACACCACTTTATCTCACTTTAGCTCTCACATTCACCACTTTACCTCTCACTTTACCCCTCACATTCACCAATTGTCAGATTTTTATCATGCCCAAACAAAACTTACCGTAGGGCCTTTCTGATATCAGGGAAGAATCACAGAGCACACAGCAAATGTTCTTCTTCGGTTTATTGCAGGCAGCAGACACGTATATATACACACATTAGAGAGAAAGCTGACCTAAAGTTGTTTCCTGTTTGGACAAGAGGATATACTAGCCGGAGATGTGTGAGACCAGATAAAGACTTCCTGTATACCTTGCATACTAACATCGTAAATATTCTATAGATACTGAACAAACAAAGGAATGTGTGCAATGCAGTGTGAGAACCGTCTTAACATTAACACCAATTTACCTCTCACATTACCAATCACATTCACCACATTATCTCTCAAATTATTTTTCGCATTCACCACTTTACCTTTCACATTAAGACTAAGCAGACTTATGTAGACCTATAGCAAATGTTTCGTTTAGTATCCCGATGATTTGCGTGATTTAAAACACCATCATTACTTTCAAACATTTACAAGCTCTATGCTCTATGTTGAGTTTGGTTTACTAATAATAAACATACAATTGCATAAAGCATCAATATTTGTTCATGCCAATGTGGATTAGAGGGAAAAAAACAAATTTAAGGTACATTGTATACGTGTGTGTCTGTGTGTAATGGTATATGCTGCAAACCTATTTGAATATATATGATAAACTGCCCCGCACTGATATAAACTGCATAATTTCCATGCTTATGTCTCTATGCCTTTATGTTACTTTTTATCTTCTATAGTGCTGTGTAATTAGCAATACGCTAGTGCTGTTTTCAAAAGTTATCGATTTTGGTCAGATTTATTTCCGGCGCAAATTCACCTGCTGCTATTTTAAACTTGCTGCTGTGCATATTTTTACATGTTCATCCCTCACCATGACTAATTCCTTAATGACAACAAAGGAGATTGTGTTTTTCTGCTGTTTAATTGGTTTTTAAGAGAAAGGGGGGTTTATTCTGTTCATCATGTAGGGAGATTAGAGGTGTTTGAATGTGCTGAATGGATTTTCTTTCTCTTTTGTGTATGTAAAGGCAAATGGAATTCCTCTGTGATTATGCTTTAAGTATGTCCACTGTATAAGCTCCTAAATATGTGAGAAATTAAATGGTTTAGATTTTCCTATGTAGCTGATGGTTTCTATCTAAAGATTTTGATGCAAGTTTGATTTTTTTGAACATTTAAAGTCATTGAAATCTGTTGAAATTAGTAGGTTTCTCCTCTGAGTGACCTACAGAATAGGGTCAAAGGTCATGAAGTGTCACACTTTAGTGTCAAGTAATTAAAAAACAAACCCATCAGAGAGATAGCAAAAACATTAGGCGTCGCCAAAACAACTGTTTGGAACATTCTTAAAAAGAATGAACACACTGGTGAGCTCAGCAACACCAAAAAACCCGGAAGACCACGGAAAACAACTGTGGTGGATTACCAAAGAATTCTTTCCCTGGTGAAGAAAACACCTTTCACAACAGTTGGCCAAATCAATAACACTCTCCATGAGGTAGTTGTATGTGTGTCAAAGTCAACAATCAAGAGAAGACTTCACCAGTGTGAATACAGAGGGTTCACGACAAGATGTACACCATTAGTGAGCCTCAAAAACAGGAAGGCCAGATTAGAGTTTGCCAAACAACATCTAAAAAAGCCTCCACATTTCTGGAACAACATCCTATGGACAGATGAGACCAAGATCAACTTGTACCAGAGTGATGGGAAGAGAAGAGTATAGAGAAGAAAAGGAACTGCTCATTATCTTAAGCATACCACCTCATCATTGAAGCATGGTTGTAGTAGTGTCATGGCGTGGGCATGTACGGCTGCCAATGGAACTGGTTCTCTTGTATTTATTGATGATGTGACTGCTGACAAAAGCAGCAGAATGAATTCTGAAGTGTTTTAAGCAATATTATCTGCTCATATTCAGCCAAATGCTTCAGAACTCATTGGACGGCGCTTCAGAGTTCAGAGGGACAATGACCCAAAGCATACTGCAAAAGCAACCGAAGAGTTTTTTTAAGGGAAAAAAGGGGAATGTTATGCAATGGCCAAATCAATCACCTGACCAGAATCCGATTGAGCATGCATTTCACTTGCTGAAAACAAAACTGAAGGGAAAATGCCCCAAGAACAAGCAGGAACTGAAGACAGTTGCAGTAGAGGCCTGGCAGAGCATCACCAGGGATGAAACCCTGACAGTTCTGATTTTGGGAGTATATTTCTACTTACAGAAAGCATTAAATGCTTAAAAATTAATTATTATTAAATTAATGTGTTCATTTGGGGCATTTAATATAAAACTATTTACTGTGTGTTAATGTGGATTACATTAGTCAAGACACTGTAATTGTTCTGGTTCTGTTAATGCTGGTGGAATCCTAGCAGGTTCATTTAGTTTGTTCCATGTGTCCGTCACCAGAAGGCTGGAATGAGCGAGTGTGCAATTTAATGGTACAGAAAAAAAGGTAAACGAAAAGAGTTATGGTTATCATTAGGAACTGTTTTTTTGTTTTTTTTTATATTGGCTCGATATCCTGCGGTGTGTTATGGTGACCTTTAAATAATGAGTTTGTTGTGTGAAAAGTTGTAGCTTTCTTTTTTTAAGTTATTGCTTACGATTTGAGATATTATGTGTTTTGCTGTGAAGTGGACTTCTCGACAGACCTTCAATAATTAAATAAATATGTTGTGCTTCTCTAGTAGCACTGACCAGAGTTTTGAAAGCATACTGTAGCTTTAATCATTATTGTAATGCTCAGAATCATTAAGGTTAGTAATCCGTTATACCAGTGCACAGATTCTTAGGTTAGTTTATTAGGCATTAAATATATATTGGGAAGAGACTGTCCACAACAGCATCATTAATGCATACATTTTTTTAGTAACTCCTTTTTGTATCCTTCACCTGGTCAGGTGATTCAGGAGCCTGATTCAGATTGAGCCTCATGAATCAGTTTAGATACTTGTTTTTTGCACCACAAATTTTATATATTAATTGAACTCTAGTTTATAAAATCCATCATGGGTATATTTACATGGGTCCAGCATATATTTCATGTATTTGAACATGCATGCACTTAATTAAACCTCTGTCAAATCCTGTTAATAAAAGGCAGAAGAAATCCATAAATGAAACAAATAAGACTACGCAGTAAATCAGGACAAAATAATTTATGACCTCAAAATGGCTTTGTGTGTGTATGTCTGTGTGCACAGTAAGTGACAGACAAGATGCTTTCTTTGAGCTCTGCATTTCATGGAGCTTTGTGGGTGTTACTAAATATAAATCAGCTGTGTCTTGAGATCCCTCAGTAATTTACAGCTGATTGGCGTTCATCAACACACTCACGTCAGAATGAAGAACATTTTTTTTTATAATAGAATCTTAGTAAATCTGGTTGGGATTGTTAGTTATATCCAGCAAACTTTCAGTTCTGCACTTTAATGTTCTTTACTGAGATATGTGCATGTATGCCTACAACTGGAAAACATTGTTTCTCTACACATAAAGAGCTGCTCATCATCTTTTTATAGGAATGTTCTGTGTAACCTCCTTCAGTTTACATGCTTCATTACAGCAAAATATTAGTCTGAAATATTAGTTTGAAAATAAGTAGAAATAGTTTAGTTTAGTTATCCATCCCCTGGTGGTCTAGTGGTTAGAATGCAGCGCTCTCACTGCTGCGGCCCGGTTCGATCCCCGGGAACCAGCATCAGGGAACCAACCCCATCCACTTTTAATGCTGGTCCAAAGCCTGGATAAATGGGGAGGGTTGCGTTAGGAAGGGCAGCCAGCGTAAAAACATGTGCCAAATCAAACATGCGGATGATCCGCTGTGGCGACCCCTAACGGGAGAAGCCGAAAGAAAGTTTCGTCAGTTATCCACACACAAATGTGCAGGTCAAAAAGGTCAAACCATGAAAAGTATGGCATAAAACTCAACAGAAACGTGTAAAAAATAACTGAAATGAAATTAGATTTGATAGTCAAGTCAAGTAGTCATTTCTACTATACACAGTGGTACACAGTACAAAGTAAAAAAATATACGGTGTATATATATATATATATATATATATATATAATATTGTTTGGTAGATATTTTTATATCTATAAAGAGCTGATTGCTTCATATCCAAAAGCATTATTATTGTTTTTAGTTGTAGCAGTAGTAGAAGTAGTTTTATTACAATTTTAACTTTTATTCCAGCTCTTTTTGGATTGAAAATCAGGTCAGCGGTGCTAAAAGTCACTCACAGGCAGCAAATGTACATCTATTGTATCATAAATGTAGTACAGAGTAAAAGTTGATTATATCTTTAATACTCTCTAAAATTAGAAAGTAGCCAAAAAATTACAAGTACAGTGAAGTTTATTTATTCAAATACGTTACACCACTGATGTACAAACCTGATTCCAAAACATTTCGCACACTGTACAAATTGTAAATTAAAAAGGATTTAAATAATTTACAAATTTTAATCTCATAAACTTATATTTTATTCACAATAGAATATAGATAAAATATCAAATGTTGAAAGTGAGACATTTTGAAATGTCTTGCCATATATTGGCATATTTTGGATTTCATTAGAGATACACATTCCAAAAAAGGTTGGGACAGGTAGCAATAAGAGGCCGGAAAAGTTAAATGTACATATAAGGAACAGCTGGAGGACCAATTTGCAACTTATTAGGTCAATTGGCAACATGATTGGGTATAAAAAGAGCCCCTCAGAAGTGAAGATGGGCAGAGGATCACCATTTCCATTTCCCCTCAATGCCCGTGATCTCCGGGCCATTAGACGGCACTGCATCACATACAGGAATACTACTGTAATTGAAAACACAACATGGACTCAGGAATACTTCCAGAAAACATTGTCAGTGAATAAAATCCACCGTGCCATTTGCTGTTGCCGGCTAAACATGATCCAGAAGCGCAGGTGTTTTCTCTGGGCCAAGACTCATTTAAAATGTGGTCAGACGAATCAAAATGTGAAGTTCTTTTTGGAAAACTGGGATGACATGTCATTCGGACTAAAGAGGATAAGGACCTTGGTTCAACCTTTTTCAACAGTCAAGAGATAGACCAGTGAGCCAAATCAAGAACTACAATACAGCTATGACCACACTGATTAGAGTGTCTTTAAAGCTTGAACTGACATTCTATTTTTGTTAAGTGTGTGTGTGCCAACCAATACCTTCTGCACATTTAAAAACAACAAGCCATGATTCACAGCCAAACCTAAACAGCTTTGATAGGCCACGGAAGCCCAGACGGTGTCTCCCCCTACTGTCTCAAAGCATGTGCTGATCAACTGGCTCCTATCTTCCCTATCTTTAACAGATCACTGGGGCTGTGTGATGTCCCCTCCTGCTTTAAACTATCTACCCCAAGAAACACTCTATCACAGGACTGACGCTCTGACATCTGTCATCATGAAGACCTTTGAGCAGCTGGTATTTGCCCACCTGAAGAATGTGAAAGAACAGCTGTTGGACCACCTACAGTTTGCCTACCGAGCAAACAGATTAGTGGATGACACAATCTGAAACACCTTGACCGCTCAGAGACATATGCCTGCATTCTTTCTGTCAATTTCAGTTCGGCTTTTAATATAATAATCCCAGAAATTCTCCACTCCAAACTCCTAAAGCTCACTGTATCCTTTGCCATCTGTCAGTGGACCACCCTAACACTACTTACTCCACCTCACAATATCCAACAGCCCTGTGTCATCTGTGGAGACCTTCAAGTTTCTGGGAACTACCATTTCCACAATCTGAAATTGGAAGTCCAACATGAACTCCATTCTCTAAAAGGCCCAGCAAAGGATGTACTTTTTATGGCAATTGAGGAAGTAAGGCCACAGGAGCTACTGATACAGTTCTACACTGCAGAAATTCAAAGCCATCTCATGGACCTCCTGCAGTACAGTACACTGCATAGGGTCTTCCTGGTTAATTAATTGGAAAAATAAAGATACTAAACAAACTCAGTGGCTTTAATTTGCAATACAAGGTCATAGCTGAAACATCAGCTAGTAACTAACTTACTTTTATTTTTTTTCTACATTAGATATTTAATCATGTGAAGATACTGATCTGACATCACAGTGATCCATTTAAGACTTAAGACTTTTCTTTGTATAAGTATTTAAGCTAATTTTATCATGTTATTAAATTAGAGTTAGCTAAATTTTTTAGCTGTTGATTATTTGCTTTCTAATAAATGTATAATTTCTGAAATGGTAGCTCAATGGTGGAAAGTTTAAATCCCAGTACCACCAAGCTGCAACTGTTGGTCCCCAGGCAAGGCTTTTAACCTTCATCTGATCTATTGTGAAAATAAGAGAAATATAAGTTGTTCCGGAAAAAAAGCTGACAAATGCCATAAATGTGCAAATGTACATGATTTGTCCATCCCTGTGTACAGTATCTATACACTTACACACGTCATATAATAAACAGCAAATCAACCTTTACAGCTTTAAAGCTCTCTTCCTGTTCTAACTGCACTGCTTTTATATTGTCTAGTTAAAATAGATCCTATATCTAAATGTTGATTAGGATACAATTAATACATTTAAACAATTTATAGCATAGCAGTCAAAATCCCAAAATGGTGAAGTGGAGATTACTCTTGCAGCACTGCTTTTCAGTACACTTTACATCCAGTTAAATTGAACTTAATCTTGGCTAATCAGAGTCACGCAATGATTTTAACAGCAATGGATTGTAAAATTAGATTTTATGTTTTTTTTAGTTTCTGTTAACAATGGAATGGGAGTCATTTGTGTATTGAACAGTTGTGTTTCAGGATATGGCTTGAAATAAAACTATTGGAACAGCAAGTCCAATTCTTTTTATTTAAATTGTTCTCACTAATTACATGTTTTATTTTGTTGTAAAATAAAGACCTTTGAATTTGAGATATGACGATGAATATTAACTGAGAGTTTAGATTGTAGTTCCTGGTATTCATATCTAGTGAAGGTGTTATACAACATAAAGTATAGAACCTTTAATATCATACCATATAAACTGTTAAGTAAGCAAAAGGTCCACTCCACTTAATATAATCTTTAAATAGGAAAGTTAATAAAAAAAATATTTGCTTGTGTATCTCTTGCTTACAATAACTGCTTCCGGTCTGTGACTTTGTTGTGTTGGTTGTGTTTTGGTCCATTGTCTTGCTGCATGGTTTCTTTTACATTTTTCTGTAAATTTGCAAACAGAATGTTACTGTAGACTTTTTTCTGAATTTATTCTGCTGCTACTATCATGAGTTCAATCACTAAAGATCAGTAAACTGTTGTCTTCTGTATATTTAGATTTTGTCAAGTGTTTTTCATTGCCTCGGATTGATTTCCGCATTTTTCTTAGCTTTTAAAATGTCTTGCATTTCCAGCATATACAGCTCTCTTATCTTCATGTTTGTTTAGATGTTGTCATTTTATCTTTTGCTAGATTTTATAGTGGACCGATACTGATAGCTAGGTTGGAATGTACTTGCTGATGAATCAACCGATAGCTTTGAAAATGTATACTGAATAAAAAACAAACATAACTCTACATGATAAATAGTACTGAACATTTTCACAAAAAATAAATAAATAAATTATGTAATTAATAAATTATAGATAATAATAAAAAGATGACTATTTTTATTAGTAGTAGTAGTAGCAGTATTATTATTATTTATTAATTGATAAAAATAAAAACAAAAGCACCTGGCATCATTGAGTTTCCTCTAGGGGGCACAATCATTAAGACAGTGGCCCTGCTCAGCTACTCCAGAATTGACACAAGCAGGAAAAACTATTGGTAGGTATGGTGTTATATATTTTGGCGATAGCCTATAGTTTCAGCAATCAACTTAATCAGTAATACCAATGAATCAGTCAACCTCTAATTTGTGATGCCCCGTGGTTTCCGACTGATAGTGTCTCACAAAAGACTGCAGCGTTTACATTTCTGCAACAAAATAGCTATTTCATTAGTTTCAAAGGGGAATGATATAATACAGGATTTCCAGTACAGTTGACTGCATAGTTTTATGGAAAAACTGATTTGCAGTGTGAGATGTCAACAGCATGCTGAATTACTGCAAAATAAAATTGAAAAATGTGAAGGTTGCATGATGATTTTTATTTTATTTAAAATTGACTTCACACCAAGTTTGAATTTAATCTGAGTAAGAATCAAAGCAGTATTTTTCAGTACCACACTGATTTTTGGTTTCTGTTTTTGTTACAGATAAAATAGAGAATGGAGACGTTTACCAGAGAAGAAAAGCAACCCAATCAGGCCAAGTAGCAGAAGAGAAGGATGTGGGCTCTAGACCACAGGAAGTTATTTGTCAATCAGAAAGCAGTTGGAGACGGATAGTGCTGTTAATTCTGGCTATAACCATACACAACATTCCTGGTAAGTATTTTTCCCCGTTCCTGTTTTTTTTCTTCTCACAGAAAGTTTAACAGAATTTATGTCTTTAAAACTGTGTGTGTGTGTGTGTGTGTGTGTGTGTGTGTGTGTGTGTGTGTGTGTGTGTGTGTGTGTGTGTGTGTGCGCCTGTGTGGCATTTGTGTACCTTTCCGAACCACACTTTTACTTATGAATAGTCTAAACTGGATAGGTGAAAAAATGTGTTAGTGTGTGTAAAATTCAATAACAAACTCAAGCTTTCATATGAAACACCTGACATATAATGTCACTGAGGCTGATCTGTTTGCTTCAGGTCTCCTATGATAAATATTCAGTATATGATATAAATATACTACATATCTCTCTGTCTCTTGCTCTAATCTGCTGATCTAATATTTATGCAAATAACATGCTTTAGCTATTAAATGATGTGTTGAGGCCAGGGTTTGACGCTCAGCTGTTTCTCAGAAAGACACATCCCCACTCTGACAGTTAGCTGTCACTGATTTCAGTTTTTGAAAAAAGTCGTTTAACGGATAAAAAGAGATCATTTTAATAATACCTAACATTTTGTGATACCTAGTAGTTTGTTAATATTGATACTAATCATACTTTATTACATTGAGATTCTATTACATTCTGATTTAGTGTATAGGAAAGCTACTTAGGCCACTGGGCTCAAAGTTTTGTTTATGAAACCTGTAAAAAATGACTTGATGATTTGCTACTGGGGCATTGAAGTAATGATTGGTATTATCTTCTTTTGCCAAGAAATGTTAAACTGTACCATGTCCTCAAGCTTTACACCTTGGTGCCCAGTTCTGACCATGTGGATTAGTTTTTCATGTAATATTGATACATGAGAGAGTCCAACTCAGGTTTAAATAAGATTTTATTAAAGGTAGTGGAATGATTGATTGGTAAATTGATTGGTTTAATCCCTCAGTTTTACTACAAATAGCTTTTCTTTTGAACATGAGATGACTAGTAATCAGTTGCTTAAAACAAAACTGTCAGACACACGTTAACATATTCCCAGATTAGGCGTGTTGACTTCCATGCATTTTTATAACCTGTTTGACTGCAGTTTTAATTACCAGCTGATCTGAGTGCTGTTAGTCACAGGGCCTGAATGTTGTATATGAAGTGTATATGAGAACTCTTAAGTACTCTGTGTGTGTGTGTGTGTGTGTGTGTGTGTGTGTGTGTGTGTGTGTATATATAATATCATTATATTAATATAATGATATTTGATATAAGATGCAGAAACTGAACTTACACTGGTTGAGCATTGCATTTCAAAATGTTGTACATGCTAACAGCATGGTTTCATTTTCATGACTATAAACATATATCATATATCACAAAATTAAAGCTAAAATGGAAAAGTCAATAGTCAATAATCAAGCCGATTATGTCTGAAATCTGAAAAGTGTTTTTTTTTTTTTTTTTGCAAAAAAAGATAAACCTTTATTCGGGCTTAAGATAAACCTTTATTCGTCCCACAGTAGGGTAATTTCTTAATTAATTAAATGGGACCGGCATTAAGATTGCACTGGCTGGTGCAACCCTAATGGCTGGGTTCAAAGATCAATGGTTTATTCTTTGAAATATGTGCCTTTCGGAATGGCAGTAATGCAGTATTTTCATTAAAAAAGTGATTCTGCAGCACTGGCTAGATACTCACAGAAAGATCAGTATTATAAATGCAAACTTTAGATTTGGTAGACATGCTGCAGAAGACACTGCAATCATAGATATACTTAAATATAATAATTAAAGCATTTTATGCAAGTTATGCAGTGTGAGACTTAAGAAAACCTATTGATAATTTATATGGCTGAAATTCTCTGATATATACAGTAAGCTAAAGTTTGTCAAAAGGGTTTGTCTCAATTGTAGTCCCAAATCAGTGTATCAAGTCTGTTTGCATTGATTGCAGTCCAGAGTCATCTTCATGGCGCCATTATAATTTGCGCTTTGTGGGAGGTTCTAGGGTCTCTGTGGACCAGGCATAGTGGCATGACAGAGGTCTAGGGTGTTCCAGGATGGTGTTGCGGAAGAGATCCAAACGCTGTTCACTCAGAACCCCATCAGCAGTTGTGTCAAGGTTCATACACTGCTTTACTCTCCATTGTCTTTTGACAGATAGAAATAAGGGACACAAAATACATGGAATACATGTGCTGCTATCACACTTTCAGTCCAAACATGAATTTTTTGGAAAATAAATGTTAGTGAATGTAAAAATTGTCATTGTTTTTCTGACATGTACAGAAGAAAACTTTCTCTTACAGAATGAGGATGTAGACTTCTGCACAGAACTGCAGCTCTACACTTTTTGAGAAATGAGCTTGAGCAGAGCTGCAGGGTTTGATTAGCATTTTGTATTCAAATATTAGCATGTGTGAGCAGAAATAAACAAATAATTCGGTGTATTCAGTATTAGTCTTGGTCTTTGTTAAATCCTCAGGTCACTTCTGGAAGAGTAAACACATCTGTTCCATGCAGCTGCTCAATTGGGAATCGATTCATTAATGAGTTTCATTGATTGAGCTGTATTTGTGTGAGGGGTTATAAATTGAGAAGAGATATTTGGACACTAGCCCAAACCCTTAGTAGAGTAAAGAGAAAACCGTTTTAAACCCCGCAGCTTAAACAACGAAGCGACTTATTTATTAATTTTTCCGGGGTTTTTCCCAGTTTCACAAACTTCAAGCCAACAAACTGAGCCCTATAACATTAGACCAATGAAATGTCTGAACGGAAACAAAAAAACGCACCTCACCTGTGTTCTGAGCTGCACAGCATCGGGAGAAAAAAGGTTATTTTTTTTCCTTTTTTTTTTTTTTACGCACGAGGATGCCAAAAGGAAAACCCCCGAGAGAAATAGTTGTGAAAGGAAGGAGGAAGACAGTGAACAATGACTTTCTTGGCTACTGTTTAGTACAAGCCGTTGTAGCACGTTGAGTCTGGGTAAAGGGAGAGCTCACTAACTCCAGTTACAACAGAAATCATATGAGCACAGACAGCTTTCTAAAACTCGTGCTTTTTTATTTTTTTTTGCAACAGTGTTACAGGTTAGTCAAAAAAACTTAGAAATGAGCATCAGAAAATAATAAGGGCATATTTCCACACATGCAGTAATACCGGAAAAAAAAGCCGGCGGCAGGCTATTCCCAAAATGTGTAAAGTTCATTAGTTTCAATGTAGATATTAGGCCTATAGGCTTATAGACAGGTGCGCCTATTTTATGTTTAAAATAAAAATCGTTGTTAAATTCAGTGGCTGCGGCTTATATATGAGTGCGCTTAATAGTCCGGAAATTACGGTATGTGCATGTGACAAATAAAATTTTATTTTATTTTATTTGATACAGTTGTTTTTCAGTTTCCTCCTGCTCCCATCCCACTGTGAGTCAGGACCTGCATCAATATTAATATGAATTAATATGAATAATTTAAATAGATTCAGTGGATTGTGATCAATGACTGCTGTTCCACTGAGAGTGGAAGATAATGGACAGTTGCTGCTATAATTATACAAATCACCATGTCTGCTATTTCTGTCTGCTTTGGCTTTGCATCGTCTCATTCCGAGCACAAATTACACTTCACTGCATGCTGTGCTGAGAAATGATCCCTCACACACCTGTGCACATCTCAAATGTGTCAGGATGCAGGAGCAACTGTGGTGAACCCATCAACCCCTGGCTACTGTTTTACAGATTTCAGTAAACTCTAAGATTTAGATTTTAAAGACAGCAAATAACTGCAGAATTTTCCCCACATGCTTTTCAACAAGTTTGCATTTTCTTTGATTTAACACATTCCTCCTCTTGGACCAGAGAGCAATAAGTTGTCATACAGGAGCCATATGATATTTTCAATATAATTTTCAGGGTGTAACCAGTCCCAACAACACCAGCAACACAAACCTTCACATTATTGATCAAATGACCAAAACAGTTTTTTTTTCACCCAAAGAAAATGAACGGAGAATAAACAACAGGGAACTAAAAGCTTGGGCCTTAAATGTCTGTCATGACCACTCGTAACTGGCATAGTGTAGGTCACGATGATTTCTACCAAACACCATGTGTTCTGGAATTCTACATGGAATTCGGGGAAAACTGAGATTGTCCGGACCCTATAGGAACTAATGGGTGAACCCTAGCATTCACAGTCATAAAGAAATAATGAACTGTGTGCAAACCAGACGTCTCGAGGCAGGCCATAGATCACAGCTTGATAAAGAACACTGCTTCATGGGAAATGACAACACCCCTTTCTCAATAGGCAGGAGTGCATTATGGGTAAAAGAATTAGCAGACTCACAACATTTGAACAACATAATCATGTAAACCCCTAACCATAACGTAAACAAACTTGAACATTAGACTTGCATTCTGGGTAATGTAGTGACCTCAGGTGATGTCACATTGTCGTTAAATACTGATATATTAGGGGTGTAACGGTCACGTATTCGTACCGGACTTGTAGTTCTGTGCACGTGTGTCCCGAATGCAAACCTTTTTACATGCAAAACATAGTTACAATCTGTTTTCAGAAAACTTACACAATGCCAGGGGTATAAAAAAGAAACTTTAGTTAGCGCAGTGCTGCTGTGGCTACACAATCCGTACCTAAAATACGCTAGCGCTATGGATTCTTTAGCGTTTTATGTCCAGCATCAAGAATTTCTCTTATAAGGAGAAAATCCTGAAAATTTCTTATATTGAGAGAGAGAATGAATGACGGATGTAAGAAATAGACATTTATTAATGCATGCTGAAATAAGTAAAACAGTTAAGAGGATCATAACTTTAAATATTAAAACAAACACACACACACACACACACACACACACACACACACACACACACACACCCTTACATACACATCTGTATTATTCAATTGGGGTCTAACATATGTAAATTATTTGATAAAATCTTTCAGTTTATTTAATTGTATTTACTTTGTGCCAATTTAATACATGAAATAATTAAATCAATATAATACAAAATCTATTGCATTCATTTGATTTATTTTATTATATTTTTCTAAGATAATATTAAAGACTTTATTTAAACTTGCTTTAAACATGTAAACTGTTGATAACAAATGTAAATAATAATAATTTATAAACTGCGTTAATAAAAAAAGATCACAAGCAATTTTATGATTTGCATTTCTTCCTCCTAACCGTACTGAACCATGGATTTTGTGTACCATTACACCCCTAGGATATCTGCACCCATAGGGTGTCTAAACACTATGGTTAATAGGGTGACCTGCTCATAAACCAATAATAGGATCACTAAATTTGCATAAACATGAAGGAGAAGTTTTAATTTATTTGACATTACTGTACACATCTTTAATTACCCCTGACTCAGCAGAGGTTACCTTCTCTAAATAATGCTGTTAAATCCACATGGACAATTCATTACTTTTACCACCTGCATTTATCCAGAGTGGAAATGTGTGCTATTAATTATGACATGGGTTCAAACGTGTGTGTGTGTGTGTGTGTGTGTGTGTGTGTGTGTGTGTGTCTGTCTGTCTGTGTGTGTGTGTGGAACCTGAGCCCATTATCATCTCATTACTGCAGTGTGACACTCATCTCCTGTAACCTCGGAACCTCAGCTGTTTATGAATGTGATAGACTGAAGAAAGTGCTCTCTTGAAAATGTGCTTCTCCTCACCTTAAATGTTTCAATGGATTTCACTGTGAAACACTGACATGTACAAGAAGCAAATATATAATATTCATTTCTTTACACAACAAAATAAAGACAAGAAATTAAAAATATAGCACGTTGATAAAATGGCTCACAGGTGCAGTTGTTTTTGGTTATAATCAGCAGCACATGCATGTAATCATGTTTAGATTAATCTGGACCTTTTAGTAACTCTAATTCCTTTAAAAACAACTTCATCGTTGAAGGCATTTAACCTGGATGGACTTCCTTGGATGGAGTCTGCTTCTTCTCAATGTTTGTTCCTCATGATGTCACAGGGATTTTTCCTTGCCACAGTCACCACTGGCTTGCTCATAAGCCATAAACATTTATAAGGAATAAATTAAATTCATTAAATTTTTATTTGTATAGTGCTTTTTACAATATATAAAGTGGTTATGAAGTTGTATAAAAGACTGTATAATTTTATTGACTATAAATTTGTTCTTTATAATTGTAAGTTCATCCCTAATGATTGAGCCAATGGCGACTGTGGCAAGGAAACTTTCCAGAGATGGCATGAAACAGAAACCTAGAGAGGGACCAGACTAAAAAGGATTCCATCATCATCTGAGTGACACCGAATGTCCATTAATTGCAGTTACATTGTAAACTTATAGGCACTAAATTTATACATTATTTTATTCAACCTTTAAAATAAGAACAAACAAAGTCCAGTTTTGTTATTTTTTTTTCAGATGACTTGAATTGAAAAGTAGTGTCCATTATGGATACATTTCAGCAGCAGATGCCAGTCAATTATCTAATACTCCATACTTTAATGATGACAGGAGGCATCATAATCCTAAAACATCTTGAGTTTATTCCTATAGGCAAGAACACGCTCTATATCTTCATTGTGCCCTTTAGGCCAAACTACTGTCTAGCAAATAAAGATGTACAATCTGAACTATTGAAATGATCAAGCTCAACTTTATCATGCTTTGCTAAACACTATTTACCATGAGCATTTCCATGGTGATTTTTTGAAGATAGCTATTGTTACGTCATTCATTGTAGAAACACAGTTTTACCTGATCAGAAGACAGTTTGTAAATGCACTCTGCAATTTGTGCTTGAAGAAAAATTTGTATTCAGACAGCAGGAAGAAATGAATTAGAACGAATCCATTACCCGTGTCCTTCATTAGGACTTCTTTAAATGTGCTAAAATACAAGAATACAATTACAGCTGTAATTATTTCTACATCTGGGAAAATCCATGTGCTGCTTTTTCACTTGCAACTGTAAAGCATGGTGGTGGTAGTATAATATGGGACGGTGAGACTGTTCACTTGGAACGATGAATGCAGGGTCCTTGTAGATTGGGGTCCTTGTAGATGCTCCAGAGTGCATATGAGCTCACACTGGTACAACGTTTCATCAAATATTTATGCTAATATGTTAATAATTAGAGGTCGACCGACAGTAAATTTTACCGATAGCTAAGTTGAAGTGTACTTGCAGATAACCGATTAATCAACCAATAACTTTTTAAAACGCCTACTGAATAAACATAATAGCACTGAACTTTATTACAAAAAAAAGTACTGAATCATGAAAATGTGCTGAATGATATAAATATGAATGTTAAATGAGAAATATAAATATACAATTAATAGATTATACATAATTTAATATAGCACTCTGCACAGCACGCTGTCTCACATGTATAAACAAACAGCATGTGGTGTCAGTGATTCACCTCTAGAGGCCACTCTTGTAATGACAGTGGACCTAAAGCTGGAAAAACTATCAGTACAGATTTTTGCTGATTATCAAATCCAAATATTATATGAGTAAAAAACTATTTTTGAATTTAACTTTAAAAATGTCATTGTTTATGTGGGGGCTGGCTGTAGTTTGGCTGGCTGTAGTTTGGCTGGCTGTAGTTTGGCTGGCTGTAGTTTGGCTGGCTGTCTACTACTGGTGTAGATTGATATCACCATAGTACATTTAATACATTTGTAATGAGTTTTATTACACTATAAAGTATGGAAAGACAAAGTTAAATTTAATTATTTCTGAACTTAATGTGTGTTAAATATGTTAAGTTAAATAATGCATGAGTACATGTTTGTATATTTGGAGTGGACAGATTCTTCCCAGGTAAACTAGTGTCTAACACCGTCCTCACTGAGAGGACATGATCACTTATCTCACCTTCTGTGTGTTTGTGTGTGTGTGTGTGTGTGTGTGTGTGTGTGTGTGTGTGTGTGTGTGTGTGTGTGTGTGTGTGTGTCTGTCTGTATGTCTGTCTGTCTTTTTTTTTCAGAGGGCTTGGCTGTTGGGGTGGGTTTTGGAGCTGCTGGAAAATCTTCCTCTGCTACGTTTGAGAGCGCCAGGCAAGTCCCCCTGCATTTTCCTCATAAATTGTTTTCTGTTATTTTTTTATTTGATTCATTCATACCAAGCACAGTTAATTATCTGATCTAAAGGTCAGAAGGTGTTGATTAATTTGCTATAACAGAAGCTCTGGCATAAGTTCCTCGACAAGGAAAATTACATGTTTATAATAATGCGCTTGTTCATAATCAGGTTGTCTTTTTCTTGTTCCGAGAGAGAATTGAGAGACGCTGAAAAGGAAGCAGCTGTTTCTTTGGTTTAATTTAAGTAGTACAAACTAAATTGTTTCAATGATGTTTCAACACATGATGTATTTATACATGGATTGAATGTATGATGTCATTTATTATTCACATCATTTATTATTCATTTATATAAAAGTTTGCCTTTAGTCTATTGCCGTCTCACACTAATAAGCTATACATATATTAACCTGGAGAAATCAGTATTATTTTTTCCTAACATTCAGAATCAGGTCCAGAGTCAACGTTTTATTAAAGAAAAACAAACAAACTGATTTAACAGACTTATGTAAATGATTTTAAATTTGAATCAACAAATCCAGGGTTTGATGTGAGGTGATTCACATGTTCTCAGAATAAAGATGTGGGATTCCTCATCATTTTTTAGTCTCCAAAATGTGTGTGCCTGGTGCACTGTGATGTCAGAGCCGTCCCACCTGGGGTGTGTTTCTTCCTCACCTCTGCTTTCCTGGCTTAGGCTCCAGATCCAGTGTGACCAAGATAAAAAATAAATAAAAAAAAACATTACTGAAAGTGAGTGCCTCCCAGTGGCTTATTATTTGTATTGCTATACCAATACTATTCAAGTGCCAACAGTACATGTAGGACGTTTTGGAGACAATGTGAGGGAGGTGAGATTGAGATGGTTTGAATATGTGCAGAGGAGGGACATGGGGTATATCAGTAGAAGAAAAATGAGGATGGAGCCACCAGGAAGGAGGAAAAGAGGAAGGCCAAGGAGGAGGTTCATGGATGTGGTGAGGGAAGACATGCAGGTAGTTGGTTTGAAAGAGTCAGATGTAGAGGACAGGTGGGTATGGAGACTGAGAATCTGCTGTGGTGACCCCTAACGGGAGCAGCTGAAAGAAGAAGAATTCGAAATTTATCATAGATTTATTATTAACTAAGTATAGTGACCACATTTTAGTTGGACTCCGAAACTGTAAGCAATTTTTCTGGGCAACATTTCAAGCTTATCAAAGCTGAATTAAATGTGACTGTGAGAAAATTTCAAAAAACCTGTAAAAAAAAAAAAGCCTGTAAATTTGTAAGTGTTAAAAGATCTGTGAGTTCACAATAATCCTCATGACGGGATTAGAAATGTGCAGACAGAAAGCATTGTCTGATGTTTCTGTCCAGACACACCATGTGTGGTGCTGTCGTACACTCCACTGTGTGATGCTGCCACCCAATGGTCATGAACAGGGTGAATTCTGTAAAAGAAATGCAGGTCTGGTGGCAGGGATGTCCAATCTCTTCCACAAAGGGACGTTCTGGGTGCACGTTTTCATTCCAAACAATAAAGGGCCACACCTGATAGTCATTAGATTTAAACAGGTAGAATTGAGTGTGGACTTGATTGGTTGGAATGAAAATCTGCAACAACATCGGCTCTTTGTGGAAAAGATTGCAGACGCCTGGTCTAAGGTACGAGCAGGTTGGTGTATTTAAGAGGAGAGAGAGAGCCGGCGTGTGTGTGTGAGAGATAACGTGTGCACTGAGGGGAGATGTATTACATAATATATGACCAAACATCTTTGAATGAGACCACATATAAGATAGACCTGCATATGTGTGTGTGTGTGTGTGTGTGTGTGTGGTTTGTGAAACCACAAGTGGTCTTTTGTCTCAATAAATTTATGCTGAACTAAGAGCATTGTCTCAAATGCAGCGATGTGCACACGTTGCAGTTATTATAAAACAAGAAAGAAGTCTTTGTCACTCGGACTGTCTGCAATCCATCAAAAATGCACACAGAGGGCGAGAGAAAAAGTGAGAGAAAAGGAGAGAGAGAGAGGAAGGGAGGAAAGGAGAGAGAGAGAGAAAAAAAAGAAAAGAAAGAAAGAGAGAAAAAAGGAAAGAGAGAGAGAGAAATTCCCAAATCTATTAAAATATATTGGCTTCAAAATGCTTTGGTTTGATGAACAGATGTGAATATTGAGGACGGGACTGATTTTATCTCACAGCTTCTTAGTCTCAGTTCAAAATAAAATTATTATTGGAAATGGAATAATTAATATATAGAAATATTTGTGAGCTGATATCATGTGAAACAGTCAAAAACTGCTGCTTGGAACTGAAAATTATTTCCCACAGTTTTCACAGCAGAACTCCATTTATTCTTTCACTCTTTCTCTCTTTCCCTCTCTCTCTCTCACTCTCTTTCCCTCTCTCTCTCTCTCTCTCTCTCTCTCTCTCTCTCTCTCTCTCCCTCTCTTTCCCTCTCTCGCTCTCTTTCCCTCTCTTTCTGATGCTCTCTTTCCCCCTCTCTCTCTGGCTCTCTTTCCCCCTCTCTCTCTGGCTCTCTTTCCCTCTCTCTCTCGCTCTCTCTCCCCCTCTCTCTCTCTCGCTCTCTTTCCCTCTCTCGCTCTCTTTCCCTCTCTTTCTGTCGCTCTCTCTCCACCTCTGTCTCTCGCTCTCTCTCCCCCTCTCTCTCTGGCTCTCTTTCCCTCTCTCTCTCGCTCTCTCTCCCCCTCTCCCTCTCTCGCTCTCTCTCCCCCTCTCTCCCCCTCTTTCTCTCTGGCTCTCTTTCCCTCTCTCTCTGTCGCTCTCTCTCCCCCTCTTTCTCTCTGGCTCTCTTTCCCTCTCTCTCTCTCGCTCTCTCTCCCCCTCTCTCTCTCTCTCGCTCTCTTTCCCTCTCTCTCTGTCGCTCTCTCTCCCCCTCTCTCTCTCTTGCTCTCTTTCCCTCTCTCTCTGTCGCTCTCTCTCCCCCTCTCTCTCTCTCTCTCTCTCCCTCTCTCTCTCTCCCTCTCTCTCCCCCTCTCTCTCTCGCTCTCTCTCCCCCTCTCTCTCTGGCTCTCTTTCCCTCTCTCTCTTGCTCTCGCTCTCTCTCCCCCTCTCTCTCTCTCTCGCTCTCTTTCCCTCTCTCTCTGTCACTCTCTCTCCCCCTCTCTCTCTCGCTCTCTCTCCCCTATCTCTCTTTTGCTCTCTTTCCCTCTCTCTCTGTCTCTCTCTCTCTCTCTCTCTCTCTCTCTCTCTCTCCCTATATCCAAAAGCACTAGAGCAATAAGTCTGTGTGAAACAAAAGTCCGCTTGTTTTCAGAAGGGGAAAACCTCTGTATGCCTTTTTCTCTCTCATTCTCTTCGCTTGTTCTCATGGTCAAAGGCAGTCTTCACATTCCCTCATACCCACACACACTTGGGTGCACTGTTAAAACCAGATGTTTTAAACCTCTTCAAAGCGGCATGGTATTTTTTTTACCCTTGTTCCTCCTATGTGAAGAATGTTTTGAAGGTGCTGAGCATATGGTTTTCACTACAGCTGACAGTTCAGAGCCACAGCTGCATTTACAACTGATGCCTTTTCCAGCATCACACACAATATCCACTTTGTTAAGTGGCTGGAGAGATTCAGAGCCCTTCAGAGACCTGGGTATAACCTCTAACAGCAGCAGCATCTGAGGGTGTGTAATGTTTTTAAAGTGACACACACACACACACACACACACACACACACACACACACACACACTCAGAGCTCTGTTAAAACTTGCAGGTGTCTTTTAGAAAAGGAGAAATGGCATCATGGTTGTGCTTCAGAAAGCTGTCAGAATAGACTTGATCACACACAATACTTTCAGCTGAGACACAATCAACTTGTTTTTGCTTTTAAGGTTCAGAACTCAAAACAACAGTACAGTTTGAAACAGAATGTAAAATGCATTTTTTATTGTTTTCAGTGAAGTATTTGCATTTGTATATTTTGCAGACAAAAGAGTAATAATGAAGCATAATTGTATATAGAGAATATTGCTGTTAATTATTACAAAAGTTGGTACCGATAAAGTTACCACAGTAAAGTGGGTCTGTGGTGGTACAGAAAAAGAATAATTTAGTTTGATACAAAGCAGAATTACCAGTGTATTACCAGTCTGTAGATTTTTTTTTTCATAAAAAAATATATAAATAATACATATTTTATGTCAAATCCAACAAATTAATTACAATAACACATTAACATTAACATATTAATTATAGCAGCTATACATAACATTTACATTAATAGGAGAGGGGGTTGGGGGTGGTTGTTTCACCTTCTGATCAGAAAACTTTTCCACTGAGCGAACACTTCCACGATCTAGCAGACTGACAATGAGCTACACACTGAATTGGGAGTAGTAGCCACAGCACTGGACAGATTTTCTTCAGTGGAATAATATTACATACTCAGTTGTTTAGATGTATGAGGACTGTGGTCAGTGTGTCCTTCTCTCTGTTTAACAAACCTGTAGAGTGACAAATTATTTAGCACATGCAACATTACAAACATTTTTGCATATTTGTTTTTGCATTTTTCTTCCTCATTATGAACACATATCACCCCATATTGACAGAAAAACACAGAATTGTTGACATTGTTGTAGATTTATTAAAAAAGAAAAAATTAAATATCACATGGTTCTAAGTATTCAGACCCTTTGCTCAGTATTTAGTAGAAGTGAATTTGGGGATCTGCCATTCCTCCTTGCAGATCCTCTCCAGTTCTGTCAGGTTGAATGGTAAGCGTTGGTGGACACACATTTTTAGGTCTCTCCAGAGATGCTCAATAGGATTTAAGTCAGGGCTCTGGCTGGGCCATTCAAGAACAGTCATGGAGTTGTTGTGAAGCCACTCCTTTGTTATTTTAGCTGTGTGCTTAGGGTCATTGTTTTGTTGGAAGGTAAACCTTCAGCCCAGTCTGAGGTTCAGAGTGAAATTTTAAGGGGGTCTGAATACTTTTCGTACCCACTGTATGTATATATATATATATATATATATATATATATATATATAAAACTCCCATAGATAATATGAGGAAAAAAAACTTTGAGGAAACCTGACTCCATAAGAAACCCATCCTCATTTCGGAGGTGCTCAAGGTTCAAGGTTTTGATTTGTCAATGCCACTATATGTGCAGACATACAGAGGAATCTAAATACTGTAGGAAAATAGGAACTTATGTCTAACATATATGAGCATCAGAGTTATTTTCAGAATTTATTAAACATTTATAAATGTTTTATGAACA
>MU575040.1:230926-248807 GCA_024362625.1 Silurus asotus
TCTCTCTCTCTCTGTCTCTCTCTCTCTCTCTCTCTCTCTCTCTCTCTCTCTCTCTCTCTCTCTCTCTCTCTTTGTTTCACTCTCTCTCTCTCTCTCTCTCTCTCTCTCTCTCTCTCTCTCTCTTTTGTTCACTTTCTCTCTCTTTAATCTACATTCAGAGCTGGTTCTGTTTTTACTTGAGTAGGCTTGATGTGCTCGTCTTACTTCTATGATGCTTTTTGTTGAATTCTAATTTTTCATCAGGTTAAATGTAATAGCCAGCTGTGTGTTGGATTTAAATTTAGAGGTTATGGATTGTTTAATAATTTTAAATATGTTTCACAGACACAGAAGCGTTAATGTATCATTCTAATATCAGATCATTATTTGACTGAGTGTATATTAGAACCTTGATTTGATTTTGATGGCATGGTGCAAAGTGCTGCTGTCTCAGGGTTGCCAGCGGTTGAGTTTCTGTGTGGTGTTTCATGTGTTCTGACTTCTTGTTTCCTCTGAGCTTGTTTTTTTTTTAGCTTTGTAGCTGGACATCCAAATAATTACTTGAGTAAGAGTAAAAAAATACTTGGAGAAAAACTACTCAAGTACTGAGTAACTGTTGAGTAACGTTCGATTTATTTTTAACACAAGACAACAATCAGACAGACAAAAATACAAAATAATCTTTAGGCAAATTATGGCTTATCCAATCAATAAAATAAATTAAAATCAATTAATCACAAAATAGCTTAAATTAAAATAATTCAGGTAAATTCAAGTACTTAATAAATAAAATAAATAAAATAATAAAAAATAAATACCCACAAGTAACACAAATTTCCAAACCTTTATACTTTTTTTACCAGGCAGAACTAGAACGAGGCAGCCCATAAATTATTATAAACTGTGTGTGTGTGTCTCCAGTGACAGAACAACAGAAGAAACACACACATTTCATGCCAGGCATGCTGAACACCTCGTAATGTAGCTACTCTCTTGCACTTTTACTAAGGTAAACATGCTTTTAATATGAGGCCAGAGGTGCAGGTTTTTCTCCTTGTTTGTGTCTGCATTGCCGACGGTTGATTGTGACATGTTTGTGTCCCGCCGCTAAGATTGAGTATGGTAATGTGACGAGACTGCACAACTACGTTTGATTGGTGAAACACAGTCACGTGGTAGAGCCTTAGAGGAAGTTTCTCTCTCTGTCCAAATAAAACATTGAAATTGATGCGTAGAATACCAAAGAGGTAAAAAGAAAAGTAACAAGCTCATTGTAGCCTAATGTAGCGGAGTAAGAGTACAGTTTCTTCTTCACAAATCTACTCAAATAAAAGTGAAAAATTATAGTGATTTAAAACTACTGCTAGAAGTATAATTTTTTTAAAAACTTAAATGTAACGGAGTAAATGTAACTCGTTACTACCCACCTCTGCTAAACAAGGACAGATCAGACTGAAAGGGGGGCACATAGCCAGTGGTGTGAAGTATTTAAATAAATCCTCTTTGTTACTGTACTTAAGTATTTTTCTTTCTAGTAACTAGGAGCACTGGGTATTAAAGCTATAAGCAACATTTACTCTCTACTCAACTACTTCAACTATGATTCAATAGATGAACTAATTGACATTTGCATTTTGCACCTGTGTTGATGTCATTTAAGACTCAACACTCCCCTACTGTACCTGCATTCGCTGCCTGTGAGTAACTTTTTAGCACCGCTGGCCTTATTTTCATGCCAAAAAGAGCTCGATTTAATTCCAAAAAAATTAAGGAAGCAGCTTTTGTTGAAGTTAAATAAAAATATAGTACCTCTTTGAGACTGAGAGCTCAAAATCACAGTCAGCTCAGAAATTGTAATTATTATTTATCTACTGTTATTTATTTTATTAGTCAATTGAATACTAATGCTTCTTCTACTGTGTGACATGATACTGTCATTTGATTGGTGAATTTTAGATCCCTTTTTGAAAAATTGCTTTACTGCTTTTATTTTTTTTTACCCATTTGTTCTGACCTACATAATCTTTGTTGTTTTATTCTGGCATGTTGAAGAGGCTGTTGTGTTGTTGGTTTATGCAGTGTTGAGGGATATGATTTAAAGTATCTATAATGTATCTATACTTTTGCTCAAGTAGGATTTTCAGGTACTCTTCACACTTCTGTTCAGAGCTATCAGTTTGATTTTAGAGTTGGTTCAAAAGCAACAGGAAAAAAAGAATCTGCCTCAGAATAATAATCGGGAGAATATCATTTTCAGGAAACACCGGACAGATATTTTTTTTATAATTGAATTGGCTCAAGGCGTAAATGGGCTCAAGGCGTAAATAAGCAGAAATAGCTGCTTTTTGTTGAGACACAGACTTTTCTGTCTTGCCCTGTGAGAAACTGGCTTTTTTGTATATTTCACATTGTTTTGCCTGTTTGTGCTACTGAATGCGTTTTTTTTTTTTTTTAATGAACAATGAAAAAGAAAACACATTTAAAAAAAAAAAGAAAAACAACCTCCTGAAATGACCCTGCAGTTCTGCCTCTGCTCATGCTGAAAGCACACCACTACGGTCCACAGTGAGCACAGTGTGGTTTCCACCCTTTTCCACTGTACAACACCATTTCGATGAATGTTCACAGACAGTTTGCTGTAAGTTGGATCTACAAGGAATAGGGAAATTTATGGGTGGATACACTAAAATTACCCAGAATGCTACAGATCTGCATTAGTGGGATGATTTCTGCCAGCCCACATTTTTAAGCAATTGGAAAAATAAGCTTGTTTTGAAACTTTGTGATTCATTCCCCTTCCTGAATGAACCCAGGTTGAACTGAAGAAATCGGTCACTGGGTTCACTTCATCCTAGTGAGCGCTCTCTCTCTCTCCCTCCCTCACTCTCTTCCTCTCTCTCGCTCTCTCTCTCTCCCTCCCTCACTCTCTTCCTCTATCTATCTATCTATCTATCTATCTATCTATCTATCTATCTATCTATCTACCTGCAGTGCCTTGCAAAAGTATTGACACACACACACACACACACCTGCTCTTTATTTCTCCAACTTATACCAAATAGAAATGAGGATGACTAAAAGATGAGAGCAGGAACAGAATGCAGAGTTTGTTCCTTTTCCAGCTTTTTTTATTTTTTGATACTTAAAACTTAATACTGTGTTAGGATTTATATATAGACCCTTTCACCTTACCCACCACTTTAAAGACAGAGTTTTGTGTATATATATATTAGGGGTGACCCCGAATAGTGAGAGATTGGATGATTTGATCGGAGGAGCCTGATTTAACTACTCACAGTGGAATCTTTTTACTATTTGGGTTATATGGGAGTGCTTAATGTCTGATTTCTTCTCCCAATAAGTTAATATAGTGTATTATGATATGCTGTAAATAATAATGTAAACGAAAGAAGATTTTAATAAACATATTTAATGTGCATGAATAAATAAAAATCCCAAGTGACAAATTGAAATTTTCCTTTTCAGCAGCAGGGATTTCAGTATTAAACAATGTGTGGGAGATTCTGTAAAGGTATATTATGTTCCAATTTTATTCCATTATTATTTAATAATTTCGGGGCATCAATTTTGCAGATTTAATTTGATTTGTCCACATGTGAAATGCAAAGCCTGTCTGCAGTGTGGCCTTTGTGCAGTTATTTATTTGTTTTTTAGTTTGCATGTTCTGTTTATTGTAACATTAAAATATTATGTGGAATCTTTTTATGAGAACCTGCTATTGTTGTCATCCAGTCTCTCTCACACACACACACACACACACACACACACACACACACACACACACACACACACACACACACACACATGCATGCACAAAAAATAAATTATTCTTCAGTTGCCTATAGGATTTGGAAATGGGTTTATGGACACTGTAGACTCTTCTGTTTTTACAGTAATTAACATTGTCCTGTGTTTGTATCAGGACTCTTATTTACAATCTACTCACAGCGATCACACATTCAGTTCACTTACTCCTGTTTATTTTTACTCACCTACAACTGTACACTGTAATGATTTAGATTCCTGGTGTCACCCAGATAAATATAACTTCATTTTAAAATGAGGCACTTTGCCAGAGAATGCGGCTTTCTGAATTTGTCATGACACAAATTACTTCGAAATTCTGGGAAAGTATGTGACCTCTGACAGATCTTTCAGTCGAATTGTATTATTATATTACATATTTAACCTCCGAATATTAAACACCAAAGAAACTGTTAATTTTCTCTTTTACTCAAACCTGAATTCAGCATGAGACATTAAATCATTTCACTGCTCACATGACCAGCAATCATAATGGCATTTCTGCATTTCAAATGAGTTTTACTTTATTTGCATAAGTAAGTAGTCAATAAAATAAATCAATATATTATCTTGCAGAATCTTTAGTAATGTGTATACTGTTCAGTTCATTCTTTTAAATTGGTAAATAAACAGCACTGTACCTATGCTTATGTACATTATACTGTTTATTACTTATTATACCATTTCTTATCACCTACTTCACCTTCTGTACATTTATCACTCTCACCCCCTACATATGGACCCATAGCATCATTTAACATATTGCTTTTTATTGTAAATAGGCCACTTGGTCACTTCTGGTTAGATGCTAACTACATTTTATTGGATCTGAACATGCACTTTGCACAATGATAATAAAGTTGAATCTAATCAGTCATCAAGCTGGCTAGTTGAACATGGAGTCCTCCATGTTTTTCTTTTTTTTTTCTTTTTAAGCTTAAATGCAAAAAGGTCATAAATGACATATGAAGTTCTTAATTCCCACTTCCAAGGTAAACTAAATGCAGCATTATTCTCACCAGTACCAGTTACAGTCTTTGTCTTGTGCTAACCCTGAACTTCATCTGCACTCTGCATCTTTCTCACCCCCAACACCCTCTCTCCACCTCTTCTCTCCTTCCCACAGTCCTCGTCTGCTGTTAGCCTTTCTGTGACTGGCTGTCATTAGCCTTTCTTTTCTCAAGGGCAGGATATGGATAGCGAGCCAGGAATGGCTTTGAACGTAGGGAATTAAAGAGTGTAGAAATGAGTATGGGGGTCTATGCAGCCTCTCTTATAACAAGCAACATTTCTTGATCTTTTTCAAGTGCAGGCCAAACAAATAAATCTGTAAAATTAAGTCTAGTACAGGCTTAACCATCCTCATGCTCGAAAGATCTTATAGCCAATGGAGTCTTGAGTCTAGGAATAAAACCAAAACTTTAAATGTGTTCCATTTAAACACGTATTTAATGTGGGCATATTATAACTATAAAATAATTGTCTGTGTACAGAAACCTGGCTATTGGCATAGGCATCCAGAATTTTCCAGAAGGCCTTGCAGTGAGTCTGCCGCTGAAAGCCTCTGGAGTGTCCACATGGCGAGCCTTCTGGTGAGTAAACCGTTACATTCTCACGCTGCCTTTTCCTGGAGTTCCCATGTGTTCTGACATTTTAACACTTTTTTAATATGTACAAATTAAGGTCTACAAAATCACTCAGTTTTAAATTAAAGTTTTTGATCTGAATTTAGATTTATACAAAGAATTAAATTTACTGCTTAATTTATATTACTTAAATAAAAGTAATATATTCACTGAATACGACCTGAAACACAAGTTTGGACTAATTAATTCTCAGTCAAATCTGTATTAGCAGTGCAAGAAACTGGCCTGTGGGTGTATACAGTTAATGTGTGCTGAAGGCACCCAGACCACTGATTGAGAAAAGAGCAGTGAATTAGTGTTTTGGGGTGGACTGTAAAACTGAAGTGTTAGCTGGTTGCCAGGTACCATGGCCTAAGTTGTTGTTCCTATTAATAAATGAAAGCTGCATTTTTGGGCCTTTGGTGTACAGTATAAATAACACAATCGGTCCTGTTTTACAGAGGGGAATGTATGTTTTTTGAGTATGGTAATTCTTTTTTTTACCCAACCTTTTGTCAGTTCTAGATTATAAACAGATGTTTAAATATTTGGCTGTACATTTTTTTGATACAGACTGGAATTCATCAGTCATCTTTATCCAGAGGCAGTAAAACAGCTCAGGCTTAATCGATGCACTGTTGTCTTTCTGGTACATGACACTGTGCTATTTTTATCCATTTTTAAATAACTAAATGTTACAGGCTAAACAGTGATCCAGGTTACAAAATAATCATTTTATAATCATCTCTTATGTTTTGGGCATCTGCATTAATTTTCAGAGATCATTTGAGATCTGTTTTACTTGGGGCCTTTTTACTAAAACTCAACCCCAGCAAAACAAAACTGCTGGTCATCCCAGGTGATTCATCTCCAGGTCAAGATCTCTGAAAAACACTTCATGACTCTCTGCTCTCCCCTTCAGCCACTGCTCGTAACCTTGGGGTAACTATGGACAATCAAATGTCCTTCTTCCCACCTGTCGCTAATGTGGCTCGTTCTTGTCGATTTCTTCTCTACAACATCCGAAGGGTTCAACCATTTCTATCCATACAGGCTGCCCAGGTGCTCGTTCAGTCTCTTGTTATTTCAAGACTCGACTACTGCAGCTCTCTGCTGGCAGGTCTTCCCCTGAACGCTATTCATCCACTGCAAATGCAGGTGCAGGACTTGTGTTCAATCTGCCCAAGTCTGTCCACTGGCTTCCAGTAGCTGCACGTATCAGATTCAAAACACTGCTCGACTGCTCGACTGGTACCACCTTCTTGAAGAATGAGAGGTAAGTACACTTCAACGCTCTTCTCTGTTCTGGCACCGAGGTGGATAAATGAACTTCTCCTAGATGTCCATACAGCAGAGTCCCTGACTATCTTCAAGAGATGATTGAAGACCTTCCTTTTCCCTAAACACTTAAATTAGCACTTTCCAAGTTTGCTTTGTTATTCGTTGCTAGAGACTCAAAGCACTTTTGTACGTCGCTCTGGATAAGGGCGTCTGCTAAATGGCGCAAATGTAAATGTAAAGCCAATAAAACCACAGTGTAATGTAAAATTGTATGTGTTGCAGGCTGAATGAGACATTCATGAGAGTCCGATTTGAGAAGCTGTTTGTGCACAAATCCACATAAATGTGTTATGTGGATAACACATAAAGTTGTTCATTCCACAGGCAAGTTCTTCTGTCTGATGGCCAAATCTGAGAGGCTTAGGAGGATCTTCTTCCTACAAGCTATCAGACTTCTTAGTGCGAGCATGCCCATCAAACTTCTCCCATAAGCCTCTTATGCTCAGTTCTGCTTTACAATCATACTCGAGTTCATTCTGCATTTGCACACATCTTACATTGTCACTGTTACTGTTTTTAGTTTGTTGTTGTCATACCTCACAGGGCTCCAGACCAAAAAAAAACAATTAAGGAGCTCTTTGTTCCTATGAGGAAACAACAGGCACCAAATTATAATGTTTAATTGCCACCTAAGAATGAACTTTTAAACATTTTAAAACACTTCCTCCTGTTGTCTTTTTTGCCATCTTTTTACAGCATGGCCAGCGATCTGAAGTTCACTTAAAGTAGGAACCATTATTTTTCATCCGAAGTTCACATGCATGAGACACTGCAAACGATCACGCAGTTTTCTGTGGAGCGCTCTGTTTAAAAAAGTCGGATATTTTTTGTTTTAACATGATTTTTCTGATGCGGAAAGGTGAATTTTGCTTTAACTGATTATTACATCAACAAATTATGTGACAGGCCAATACCAACAGAACACGGCCATAAAAGTCATAACATTCAGATTTTACAGTCATAGCGTTAGCGTCATTCCAAAATTTTGCACATCTAAACACTTACCTTTGTATTATTATCTTATACATGTGCATCGTAATAATTTATTTTAGTAATTCAATACGAAAAGTGAAACTCGTATATTATATAGCTTCATCACACACAGACTGATATATTTCAGGTGTTCATTTCTTTTAATTTTAATGATTTTGGCCCACAATTAACAAAAACCCACTAATTCATTCAAAACATTTTAATACTTCATAAGACCAATCAAAAAAACGTTTTCAGTGAATTGTTGGCCTTTTGGAAAGTATGTTCATTTACTGTAGGTACTCAGTACTTGGTTTGGGCTCCTTTTGCCTTAATTACTGACTCAGTTTGGCATGGCATGGAGGTGATCAGTCTGTGGCACTGCTGAGGTGGTATGAAACAGTGGTTCCATACCACCTCAGGTTTCTTTGACAGTGGCTTTAATTTGCATTTTTTGGTCTCTTGTTTCACATTTTCCCCCTGACAATACCCCAAAGATTCTCTATAAGCTTCAGGTCTGGTGAGTTTGCTGGCTAGTCAAGCACACCAACACCATGGTAATTTAACCAACGTTTGGTGCTTTTGGCAGTGTCAAGTAAAGTCAAGTCAAGTTTATTTGTATAGCGCTTTTCACAACAGATATTGTCTCAAAGCAGCTTTTCAGAAATCAACAGTCAAGTAAAATGGTGTGGATTTATCCTTGATGAGCAGCCATGCTGACTGTGGCAAGGAAAAACTCCCTTAGATGTTATGAGGAAGAAACCTTGAGAGGAACCAGACTCAAAAGGGCAACCCATCATCATTTGGGTGACATCAAGAGTTTGATCATAAATCTTTCAACAATACAGAACACTGGAGAGAGAGAACTAACATGAGTACTGAAGTATAAGATTATAAGTAATGTTCTTTTTACAGTCTTTGGTATAAAAGTAGGAGCTACTGAGCTCAACATTTGTGATCATCACAGATCCAGCAACAGCTTCTCCATGCCAGAGCCTTTAAACACTCCTGGAGGTCCACACATGTAGTGGGATCCAATTGGCACTGGTACGTCTCTAGATGGTTCGGGATGTTTGCGAATTCGGCATCTACTTCTTTAAAGTCCATAATCTTCATGAGGTGGGACATGACTGGAGCTGGCCAAACCTCAGGGTGTCTCGGGATGGGGAGAGAAAGAGAAGCAGTGGAGAGGAATTAGCGTAGCTGCTGTTCATGATATTAACAGCACAAGTTGATAATGTGCATGTGATCAGATGTTCTGGAGCACAAGGTTATGATATGTGATGTGTGTTATGTGTAGGCTTTGCTAAAAAGATATGTTTTTAATCTACACTTAAACTGGGAGAGTGTGTCTGAGCCCCGAACACCGTCAGGAAGACTATTCCAGAGTTTAGGAGCTAAATGTGAGAATGATCTACCACCTTTAGTGCACTTTGCTATTCTACTAACTACTAAAAGTCCAGAGTTTTGAGATCTCAGGGAGCGTGACAGATTGTAGCGTGTTAAAAGACTGGAGAGATACATGGGAGCCAAACCATTTAGTGCTTTATAAGTAAGAAGCAGTAGTTTGTAGTCGAATTGAAACTTAACAGGAAGCCAGTGTAGGGACGATAAGATCGGGGTTATATGATCATATTTTCTTGACTTAATTAGAACTGTTGCTGCCGCATTCTGAACTAACTGAAGCTTGTTTATTAATGATGCGGGACATCCACCTAGTAATGCATTAGAGTAGTCTATTCTGGAGGTCATGAACGCATGGACGAGCTTCTCTGCATCCGATATAGACGACATGTTTCTTAGCTTAGAAATATGTCTAAGGTGAAAGAAGGCTGTTTTTGTAACTTGGTTGAAATGATTTTTAAAAGATAAGTTGCTGTCTAAAATAACTCCCAGGTCCTATAATGTTGAACTAGTGGTTACAGAGCATCCGTATAAATGCAGGTTGAAATTCTGGAGCTTCTGTATACTAGTTTTTGGGCGGATTAGCAAAATCTCCGTCTTTTCAGAATTTAAAAGTAATCAGAATTTAAAAGTAGTGTGGGCAGGTGTTACATCCTTCTGGAAAATAAAATCATTCTCTCCATAAAGCTGGTCAGCAGAGGGAAGCATAAAGTGCTCTAAAACTTCCGGGTAGACGGCTCTGCTGACCTTGAACCTGATAAAACACAGTGGACCAAAACCAGCAGATGACACGACTCCCCAAACCAGCACTGACTGTGCAAACTTTACACTGGACCTTAAGCAACTAGGATTCTGTGGTTCTTCTCTCTTCCTCCAGACTCTGAGACCTTGATTTCCAAATGTAATGCAAAATTTTCTTTCCTTTCATCTGAAAAGACGACTTTGGCCCACTGAGCAACAGTCCAGTCCTGTTTGTCCTTTGCTCAGGTAAGACACTTCTGACGTTGTCTCTGGTACAGGAGTGACTTGACACAAGGAATGCGTCAGTTGTAGCCCATGAATACGCCTGTGCGTCGAGGCTCTTCAAGCACTGACTCCAGCTGCAGTCTACTCTTTGTGAATCTCCCCCAAATTCTTTAATGGGCTTCATTTCACCTTTTTCTACCACATTTTTCCTTCCATGTAACTTTCCATTAAAGTGCTTGGATACTGCACTCTGTGAACAGCAGCTTCTTTAGTGATGACCTTTTGTGTCTTACCCTCCATGTGCAGGGTGTCAATGATCGTCTTCTGGACAACTGTCAAGTCAGCAGTCTTCCCCCATGATTGTGGAGCCTGAACCTTTTTAACCTTAAACTTTTTCATAAAATTTCGGAGTTTTCAAATTTTTTTTTTTTATAGCTCATTAAAATTTAAAGAAATAAACACTTGACATATATCAGTCTGTGTGTGATGAATCTATATCATATACGAGTTTCACTTTTTCTATTACATTGCTAAAATAAATCAACTTTAAAGATATTCTCATTTATTGATATGCACCTCTATATTTTCTCTTGCTTTCTTTTATTTATATTTATAGTCCCTTTAATGTCATGCATGTCATTTTCTGAGCAGCTGTAATATGTATTCTGTATATAACCGAATATTTGTTTGTATATAAAATCTTGAATCCTTAATCTTGAAATTTATAGAACGTTATAACATTTTATTAAATAATAAATGTAAAAAATGTGTGTGTGTGTGTGTGTGTGTGTGTGTGTGTGTGTTCTCAGGTATGGACAGCTCAGTGGGATGGTGGAGCCGGTGGCAGGGTTGCTAGGGGCCGTTGCCGTGGTACTGGTGGAGCCGTTGCTACCCTATGCACTGGCCTTTGCTGCAGGAGCCATGGTCTATGTTGTTGTTGATGACATCATACCTGAAGCACAAGTCAGGTGCTTATTCTCAACTGATTTTTATAGCGTCTAAGTGCTGCTTGTAACTTGGTACTGGTTATTCAGCATGAGATCGCCACAAACTAAAAAAACTTTTAAGAAAACAGTGTCTACTAGTGATTTTATTAAACACAACAATCTCCTGTATAATTATTTAGCTTTTCATTTTGAAGCGTTTTGGAAAACATTTGAGGGACGTGTGTAAGGCTTCTATTTAGATGGACCTGAATATTGTGAAAAATAGTCCAAAAAGAGTTTCTCATGTAAATGTTACATACGTTGTTGAGCTTGAAACTGATGAATGACTGCAATGACTGAGAACTTTCAAGACACTAAACTGAAAGCCATGTCTGTTAGGATGCCTTCTTTAGAGATTTAATGAGGTGGATTAGCTGCTCACAAATTAAGCTGTTGATTGTTCTTTGTTCTGTTTTTCAGTGGCAATGGGAAGCTGGCTTCCTGGACATCGATACTTGGCTTTATTGTGATGATGTCACTGGATGTTGGTCTGGGATAATGATTTTTTCTATTTTTATTGACTTTACTGGCCTTCTAAAAAAGGGTTATTCTTCTTATCAGAATCAGGGTTAATGAATTGGATGATGCCTTGGAGATTTTTTACTCCTTATTTTTATTATTGTTTCTTTTTTATTCATTGAAACTTGATCATATTATTACACTTGATAATGATTACCTAATGAATAACTAAATACTTGAATGTCACTTGAATAGGAGGCTGTGCGAGGCTGTGCTTTCCTTATTGCAGTTAATCCGTTGTTTCACAGCCACAGTAAGAAGGTGTTTGTTCATTAAAAGTCTAAATTGTCTTCTTTCATTGAGAGTAATAACTGCTTTGATTTGGACTGATGTCTGTAAAGCTGCTGCAGCACCAGAGGCTCCTCTGAATTCCACTCCTTTAAAATTCATCACTTTATATGTGATCGATGTCTTACACTGAGTCAGGAAAGAAAAAAGAAAGAAAGAAAGACAGACAGACAGACAGACAGACAGAAAAATAACTTTGACTTATTACATACATACAGCACATTGAAATTCTTTGCATATACCAACTTGTTAGGTAACTTGGATCAGAGCGCAGGGTCAGTCATGGTACAGCAACTTTGTAACAGAGAGGGTTAAGGGTCTTGCTCAAGGGCCCATCAGTAGCAGCTTGGCGATACTGGTGGTGGAACCCACCAAACTTTCTGGGTAACTAATTGGAAGGTCAGTGTTTCAAGGCTCAGTATTTCCAATCTGCTGCTCTTGGGCCCTCAAGCAAGATCCTTAACCCTCTGTGATCTAGGGGCACTGTATCATGGCTGTCTCTGAACTCTTACCCCAGCTTTCTAACATCACTTGGGTATTAAAAAACAGAAATGTACTGTGCAGTAAAGTACATGTGACATGTAAATGCATATTCTAAATTGTACAGTTCTACACACAAATCTCACAAATTTCCAAACGCCAATCAGCATCTCCGTCATTTTTAAATCTCAAAATTTAGCCAGGTGCACACTGTGCGATGTTGGTCAAGATTTGGACGTCTGAGACAAAGTTAAAAAATATAGCTATATTCCGAGCCTAAAATCTGTCATCTTTGATTGCTGGTTTGACATCTTCACTGACATTCCATTAATAGCACTTTTGGCAGTGTCAAAAGATTTCAGTCTCTCTTCTGCAGTGTGCAGTGTCTTCTCCTATGACGACCGTCAAACCAAGAACCAATAGTAGTGCTAAATCTGATGACGCAATTAACGTGAAAACTTCAAACCACTTCAGGGAAAATGTCTGTTTTTATTATCATTTAATTGTCATTAAACTAAATGAATGCTATAGATTATTTTGGTTTGCTGATTTCCACTATTAGTGAGAAAACGTGGGTCAGATCATGTCATGGGTCCTTGGCCAAAAAATACAATTTGACAAGTCTATTTCTTGTGTGTCAGTTTTTGACTGTTGTAAAGTCTGACATTATGGACAGCTGACATTCCACAGTGTGACATAGGGATCATGTTCATGCAATCTGATAGGAAACAATTGCAAAGGACTATTTAAAATCACACAGTGTAAAACCGGCATTAGTCTTCTTAACTACAGGTTCCTTTCCTTCAAATCAGCATGGTTAACTGCAGCCATTAGTAAAAAAAAAGCAACAAACAATCACTGCAGATGACAACAAAAGCACAACAAATTTTAAAATAAAATCCTTTTCTCCTTAAAGCTGAAACAGCAATGAAAAATGAGTGTTGGGAAAAATGTGTACACTTGGAAAACTTGAAGTAAATTTTAATATTGTGGGAGTTTATCAGTCTCATGTTGTTTTAGTGACATTTTTTAGAGCATTCTTGTTTACAACATTGCTTCACTTTATATAGTCGGTATGAGGCATATGGTATTTGTCATGACTTATCATTTTCACCATGAATAGCATGTATTGGCAAAACTGCTTTTGGAAAAAAGCAACTATCTCTATGGGATGCATTTACAGTGAAGTGCAACAATTTTTGGGACATTTTATAGAGGTAGTCATTAGCAAAAAATCTTTTTTTTTTTTTTTTTACCCCTGGTTTCTGGATTTTTACTAGTGTAATAAATAATATTTCCAACACCATGATTTACACTAGTACTGTTCTTTGAACTTTCCAGGAGACAGACATCTATCTTAAGTTGACTGTGTATTGTTTACAGAATATTCATTTTATTTTATATGTCAGGCTCATAATATTTGTTGCCAGTAGTGTGGGTTTTTGGCTTTAAACATGTACAATCCTATAAAAAAGGAAATCTGCTATACACCCCAAATCTGCTATATATCTGCTATATATCTGCTATACACCCCAATGTAAAATGACTGTAAAATGTAAGTAAAAACAGAATGCAATGATATGTACATTTCATAAACCAATATTGAAATTTGGAAATCTTTTTGTCCTTTGGACTAAAGAGGAGAAGGACCATCTGACTTGTTATTATTAGTGGTCAATTCAAAAGCCGGCATATCTAAAGGTATAGGAGTGCATTAGTGCCTCTGGAATTGGGCAAGTTGCACATCTGGAAACCTCCATCAATGCTGAACAGTATGTACAGGTTTTAGAGCAACATGTATATCTATTAAGACATTATTTTTGGGCAAGGCCTTGTATATTTCACCAAGACAGTGCTAAATCACATACTGCTTTCCAGAAGAGTCTGAGTGCTAAACTGGCTGGCCTGCAGTTCAGACCTTTTACTAATTGAAACATTAGGCACATCTTGAAATGAAAAATATGATAAAAAAGACGAATGAATGAGACAACATTCCTCTTTCCAAAACTCCTGTTAACTGGTCTCGATATTTACCAGACATATACAGTCTGTTCTGAACTTTATTGAGACATGTTGTAGCTATTAAATTCAAAATATTTTTTAAATGTTTTGGTCATAATAGCCTTCCTCAATACACTTCCTCAGTTTGGTATAATTTCTATGTTCTATAGTGAAGAACATATATGATTTATATGATTTATATGATTTGCATTTTGTTTCATTGACATTTTTTCACAGCGTCCCAACAAGTTTTATTGTTAACATACTAATGTGCAATTAATCAAATATAGAAAATATAGAAACAATTGCAACAAACCTGTTTTATGTTTAATAATGAAATAAAATTACATTACAGCTGCATTGTAGTGGAAGGCTAAACGTGTTCCTCACAGGAAAATAAAAATTCTGCTTTTTTTTACAGTCAAGCCCTGTGTCACTGCAGTCGTATTTAATGAATGTTTAATATTGTGTCCTTTGTAAGAGTAATCTGCTGAGAGGCCTGTGATTTGTTTTTTAGCTGTGTTTCTGTGTCATGCCATTCCAGCTCTAACTTTTATAACAACATTAGAGCAACTGCTTATATTAATCATGCATCTGTTGCTAACTGTGTTGTGAAATGATGTGCATTTTGACTTTTTTTGTGCACAGTGAAAGTCATATTGCCTTGTTACATCTACACATGAGAGTTATTGCATCCATTCATCAGATGTTTATCTTAATATTTCTTCCTTAAATGCAACTACTCTCCTAAAAAGCTGCACCATGTGTACTCAGGCATTAATCTCTTTTATTTTATTTCTTATAATATGTCAATCTTCTGAAAATGAAATTATGTATTATGTATATTTAATCTGTCAGGTATAAGTTGACATGCTGTCTGATCATGTAAAATCACTTCTATATTGAATTGTGGGTGTGAGAAAGAGAGTATAAATAAGTATATAAAAAAAAATATTGGAGTCATAACAAATATTGTTTGTGTGTTTTTTTCCATTATACATACACACAGAGAGAAACACTAAGATCACTGAGCTCTCTTCATACAAACAGACATTCTATTTATCACTGTGGTCCATCATACAGGAATATTTACAGGAACTGTTTACACACAGCACAATAGAGAGAAGAGAATTGAATGACCCTGCTGATAAAATACAGAATTACAGCTTAATTTGAAAGATTCTCCCACCTCTTTAGTTCAAATAATGCATTACAGATTTACACTTAGTGTGTCAGTGCTTTATGCTGGGCATAGTGGAACCTGAGGGAGGTAGGAATATGTACACCCTGTATAGGACGTTTATCTGTTACACAGCACAATGCACACCAGTGGCAGACATTAATGAAGTAAATGTAATTCGTTACTCTACTAAAGTAGTTTTTTCAGTATTTCCATTTGATGAGACTTAAACTTCATTACATTTCAAAGTCAAATATCTTTTTACTCAACTACGTTTTATAAAATAAGTCGTTCAAAGATACACAAAGATAGCGAGATATAGCCACTTCCTGTTGAAAGTGTTTATCCCGAGCGACTCTTAAAGATCTCATTTACTCATTTATGAGCAGTAGTGAGTTAAGGGCTTGATTAGATAATAATATTACTTTTCTGGAGTAACGAGTAAAGCAGCGCGTTACTTTATAAATTTACACATTAATATCTGAGTTACTTTTTTAATAAGTAATGTGAGTTACTTTTCAGTTAAATTATTTTGCATAAAAAAATAAATACTGGATTAAAATGAACGTAGTCACGTAGAATCGCGCACTCACACGTGAGAGTCACGGGAACAGAAGCTGGTCAGAAGCGGAGATGACAAACCAGAGCATTACATTACTGTGATGGAAGTGTTCTTATTATTATAAAATTGTCGAGAAAAAGGAAAAAGGAATAATGGTTAAGTGTAGATTATGTGTTGGTGAAAAGCTCCTTTCAACTGCAAAATATACCACTTAAAAAAAAAAAACATCTGCATGCAAAGCACAGCACTACAGACGTGTGTGTGTGTGTGTGTGTGTGTGTGTGTGTGTGTGTGTGTGATGTTGAATATATGAATGTTGCATATATGAAAATGGAGACAGAAATATAGAAAACTATTGCCGACTTTCCACCACTGCAGCTCTATTGACTGCTCAGAATAAAGCAGTCTGGAATAAATAAGTTTTCTGTAGGAGACACATGTACGATGCCATCGCAGTGGAGACAGAGAGCAAATTCACAGCTCATCTGCTCTTTGTGGGAAGATAAACTGCCACAGTCACTGATAAAATCGTGAACTTTGTAAAAGCGTTCAGAATGTTTCAAGCTGATGATGAAGCAGAGAATGATGTAGACGAGGACGAGGTCATATTTATGGAATTGCTCGATGTTTTATGAGATGACAGTGAAAGGTATGTTTTCCCTCCACATCACCGGTGTGCAGCCCACACCCTCAACCTTATATACACAAACGATGGTTACATTTCTGAAGGCGAAGGCAGATTGCAAAGCAGTGTACAGAAGAGGAAAGTGTTCAGCCTTGTGCTCAAAATTTAGTCGATCATCTGATTGTTCTCAGAAGTTATTAAACATTTTAAATGTTTAAAAAAATGTCTAATATAGCTTATTTCCTAATGGCAATTATCTATATTACACCTGTTACACCTGTAAAAGAGATACAAGTAACGCAAAAGTAATATAACGCGTTACTTTCCATAAAAAGTAACTAAGTAACGTAATTAGTAAATTTTTTGGGGAGTAACTCAATATTGTAATGCATTACTTTTAAAAGTAACGTTGCCCAACACTGTGTAAATGTACAGTGATTAAATATAAAGGCTATATCAGTGCAGAGACGTGTGGACATAGCCTTTGCTATGTTTCCACACGGACAGTTAATGAGGTGATATCGAAGAAAATACACCTCTTCAAGTCAAGTCAGGAAGCTTTTATATATATAGACATTTTACAGATTTAAATAATGTATTGTTTTTATCTGTATGATCAATAAAGACAGTAATTTAAGTTTGTGTCGCCATTATGAGGGAAAAACCCACAAAACGCCACCCAGAGGGTTGATTGTCAGAATCATGGCGGATTTTGGTGTTTGATTTGAGACTTAGAAATAAAACAAAAGTTTACTGATTAAAAATATTTGTATATGAAGTTAATTTATTTATTTTATATCTAAGTAAAGAAAGGAAAAAAATTTGTGCCGTTTAAAATCATTTTAATTTTGACAGCCAAATATATATATACAGTGCCCTCCACAATTATTGGCACCCCTGTTTAAGTTGTGGTTGTGGACTTCAAAGAATTCTCCTTTTTTTTAAAACAACATAGAACCGAAATGCAAAAAAAAGAGAAAAATCCAACCTTTCATTTAAGTACATAACTTTGGTGGTAAAAAAAAATCATACATTTAGAAAAAAAAAAATTGAAATCATGTGTCCCACAATTATTGGCACCCCTAACAATTCCTCTGAAAAATGTAATTGTTTTTTTTATATATATAT
>MU575040.1:251505-272165 GCA_024362625.1 Silurus asotus
TTTTTTTACACAACAGCGTTGCCGCGATTTGTTTGATGAAGGCATGCTATAAAAATACATACAGTACATGTTTATCTGTCAGGAATCCACCTGCCACGCCCCCTTCGGCCCCCTTCGGCCCCTTTCAGCGTGTCAGGTGTTTTCTCGCCCGCTTTCTCTGAAGCTCCGCTTCAATCGCGTACATATGGTGCTCGTTTATCATCATCACCAGCTCCTATTTAAACTTCCACACTCTCACTGTCCGTTATTGTTGGTATATGTTGGTTCACGGCGGTCATTGTTATCATGCATGTGTATCCCGGTACGTGTCTTCCCACCGGCACTCTCTCAACGGCTGCGCTTTTCTTCCCAAAGCGCACCGCGGATTCCCCCCGATCCTGCCGGTGTTCATTCTATGATTTTGCTGGTCATCCCACGTTCCTACCAAGCGCTGCTTTCACCTCCCGTTCATCGCATAACATTTAACAACAAAAGGCATATGTGCACTATTATATATAATTTATATATATATATATATGTGCCCAGGCTGAAGATTCACATATAGAACACAAGCAGAGAAAAAATGATGATGATCAGGAATGTGTCTGTTCTCAGTCATGTTTACATCACTGACTCCCTCTGTCTCATCCACATTAACCCCAAACTTCTTACTGCCTTCTGTGGTGAGTGAGAGACAGGATTTTATACACCAGTGGATTGAAAGAGCAATGACAGGAAATCGGTTGTTCGGCTGAAATCGGCATGCAGTAAAAATAAAAAAATAATATTTCACCAAATCAATGGATTAAAACTAAAGTAACGAGTCTGTTTTGAAAATGTAAGAAGTAAAAAGTACAGATATTTGTGTAAAAATGTAATGAGTAAAAGTAAAAAGTTGTCTGAAAAATAAATAGCGGAGTAAACTACTGATACCGAAAAAATCTACTTAAGTACAGTAACAAAGTATTTGTACTTCGTTACTTCCCACCTCTGGTTGTAGATCCTCCACCTCAAGATCTTATGTGCATTCTGAGATGCTTTTCTGATATCTGAATAGTGCAGCCACCCTTAAAATTTACCTGAAAAAAATGGGAGGAATTCAAAGCCATGCTTCATACAGGTTTAACTGAATAACATGGCAGTAACTGGAGCAGCTTGGTGACCTTGGTGCCCCAGACTGACTGGTCAGTTTGTTTTTGTCTAGACTTAAAGGTCAATGTTGTAGATTTGTTAGTATGTGTGTCTAACCCTTAAGTGAGTTGTCCTAAAACTCTGGTGTTAGCTATTCTTCATATTTGAGGTGATCCACAGGCTTGGCACACTGGTGCTGGTGAATTACCTCTGGAGACACTAGCCTGAGTCTGGTGATGGGGAATGTAGCAGCAGGGGTGTGGCCCAGTGTCAGCTCTGGAAGGTAAAAAGGGTAGTTGAACAGAAAGTTATGCATAAATATTCTCACTTTGTCCAATTATTTGTGTTTCTTTGTGCTTTTAGGAATGCAATAGGGAGAAAGCGAGCTGATGGAGCTTGCCAAGCACATGCACACATACATGCACACACATGCACACACAGACCCACACACAGGCGAAAGCTATCTTTATCAAATTTTCTTTAGAACAAAAGCTAAAGACGTCGCTACTAGACGAATTTTGTTCAGTTTTAAATTTTTTTATTTTTAAGTTGTGAAAAGTGTGATAAAAATAGTGAAGATAAACACCAGACCAGGGCAATGCTTCAATCCCACTTGGGAGTCCTCCTCCATATTGTTCTGTAACTTTTTTTAGTAAACAGCAATTCCTAAATTTTCCTTTCAGGAAATCGAGCCACATCAACAATACTTTGGGAACGCTTCTGGGCTCTCCACGATCTGAATCACATGTGTGATCAGTCCGATGGAAAGCCGGCACTAGCTTCTGTTTGTTCATGAACAGCTCTATGTGTGTTTGTCCAAATAGATATATAAAAAGTAAATAAAGGCAAACAAGAAAGGGTTTGCATTTCTTTCTGGACCTGCACACTGAAGGTCCTGAGCTATGAATTTTTTCGGCCAGCCTGAGACTTCTGTATACAAATTGTCGGAATGAAAGAGTGTGATTATGGGTCGGTGCACCGGGGATAAAGAGATGCTGGCCAGGGATGTGTAATCATCCCTGAAATCCCTGACGCTGCCCACCAAGCCTTTTCGAAATATGTCGCCGCTGGTGGGCAAGGCTTACGCCTTAGCCTATCAGGCTGATCTGCTGCGACAGCTAGACACATCTCAGGCAGCCAAGAGGGCTAGGAGTCATTAGGCGGATTTGGGCCATAGGGTGCTGCTCGACGCCCCTCTGGTGCTGACTGGCCTGTTCGGCGACTAGGTTAATATGGTCATCAAGAGGTTCCAGAAGGCCAAGAAGCAGTCAAGTCAAGAAGCTTTTATTGTAATTTCTACCATATATAGCTGACGCAGTATATAGTGAAATGCTACATAACAGAACACAGGGCTCTAAGTGTCTATGCCCTTGTCCTTGCATAAAGTGCATCATGTGCAACCTAGTGCAAACAGTGCAGATAAAAACAGTGCAGCAGACAACACAAGACAGTGTGGGACATATACACAAAACACAAAATAGCACTGACCAGTAACTAACTCTGTACTCTAAATATACAGTAATATTAAAAAAAATGTGTGGTCATGGAACACGAAGAAGAGGCCATTGAGGAGGCCCCTTATCAGACAGAGAGCCGTGTTCTACAGCCGGTATATCATAGTTACCAAAAAGGACACGGGTTGCGTCCTATATTAGATCTACATCAGCTGAACCGCTTACTACTGAGACTCAGCTATAATATGCTGATCCTGAATCAGGTTGTGTCTCAAATCAGATCCGAGGACTGGTGTGTCACAAAAGATCTTAAGGATGCATACATAGATGCTGGCCATGCTTCTAGCTTTCCAGACCTCAGAGGCAACCATATTTTGGTCTGTATGGACAACACATCTGTGGTCTCTTATATTAACCAAAAGGGGGTTTGCGCTCATGCCTCCTGTACAAGCTGGCAAGTTAGATCCTCCTGTGGGCCCAGGGGAAGCTGCTCAAATTGAGGGCAGCATATATCCCAGACCATCTGAACCAGGAAGCAGAGGCAAGGGCTGAGGCCCCCCTGGCCTTGCCTCGTCTTTCTGGCGTTTCCACTATCAAGTGGTAAAGCAAATCTGGAAGAGATTTTACAAAGCTCAAGTAGACTTGTTCGTGACTCAAAAGACATCGCACTGTCCCCTCTCGCTCTTCCTTACTCCTCCAGCCCCTCTAGGGTTGGATGCCTCTGCCACATCTGTATGCTTATACAACATCCCTCTGAAGGATGAACACTGCTAGATGGCATTCACGGCATGGTGCGATCGCCACCAACTGGATTCAGTTAATTGCGTAGTTGGTTTAGTGCTGGAATTTCTTCTGGAATAGTTCTCAAAGGGTTGACTCCTTCCACCCTTAAACCATTTCAACGTATCATGCCCCCCTGGTGAGGCAATCACTGGTCAGAAAACCCGATGGTGACTTACTGAGGTATGACGTAGAGTGCTTGTGGTGGACTTGGTTCGTCTGCAATGGCCCTCCAAGGAGAGGTCTTCCTGCAAACAAACAGATGCTCAGCAGATGGATCGTGGAAGCTATTAAATCCTCCTTTGAGTCCTCTGTCCTTCAACCTAGCTGTGCTCTTACACACTAGGCAGGGACTGGTTAGGCTGGCTGTATTGGACACTCATTCCCAAAGCTCGAGTTCCTGAAAGAGAACATCTCCAGGTTACGTATGTAACCATGGTTCCCTGAGGGAACGAGATGCTGGGTTTCCAGATCACACTGTCGGCATCCCTACAGTGCTTCCTTCCTTTTCAGAAGCTACGGCCGGCTTTACTCTATGTGTTTTTTATAGCTTCCTGGTCGTGATGTCACCCTGGCGGTGATTCCATGCTTTCCATTGGACTGATTACACACATTGGCGTTCCCAAAGCACTGTTGACGCAGTGTTTCTTTCGCTTAGGGAACCATGGTTACATACATAACCTGGGGACGATTTCATTTATCTACCAAGCATAGTCCAAAAGTTATGATGTGCTCTTACTGTAACATTTATATAGTATATGTTGTATATACTTTCTACAGAGCCACACCCTAATTGCTAAATCATCCAGATCTCAACATCTATTGCATATACAAGCTTGAAATTTGTACTTAAAAACAATAAATTGCCATTATGTGAAAATGAAATGGATGGATTTATTTCCAACATTTGCCCTACAATTGTGAGGGCTGTATATACTGTATGTACAAAACTCCATATATGTACATCCATGTGAAAAATAAACTATGCCCCCCTGAATTCTTTAGTTTAATGTATAAGTACATAATAAAAAATGATCTGGTCCTAATGCGCTCTTAAGACTAGGTAAATATAACCACAGATGAACAACACCACATGATTATTACACCATTTAAATCTATATTTTATAAAAACAACCAAAGCCAAAAGCCACTCTTATTGTTTCTATTAGATTTTGGTGGCTACATAGCTGCAAATAAAATGCTCTTGAATAATTGATCATCAGCAAATGTGAGCACCTCTATAAAAGCCCAAGTGTTAGCAGATTGCTGGTTTGGATTATTTATGTGTGTGTTGAAGCAATGCCAACGATGCACATCAGCAATGATCTTAGAGAAGCAATTGTTTCTGCCCATCAATCTGTAAAGGATTATAAGGCAATTTTTAAGCAATTTAAAATACAGCATTCTACATTGAGTAAGTGGAAATAATTTAGAACAGTTGCTAATCTTCTCAGGAGGAGGCATTCCAGCAAATTCACCCAAAGGTCAGACCGTGCAATGCTCAGAGAAAATGCAAAAAATGCAAAAAAAATAAAAATAAATAAATAAACAAGAGTTACATCTCAAGCTTTACAGAACTCAGTAAGCATTTTAAATTTTAACATTCATGACCATAAAATTAGAAAAAGACTGAACAAGGGAATTTCTTTTAAGGAACAGTCAGGAGAAAGCCTCTTCTCTTAAAAAAAAAAAACCTGGTTTAAATTTGCAAAGTTGCATCTGAACAAACAAATTCCTTTGGATAGATGAGAGTGTTTAAAATAACACTGCATATCATCACAAATCAACAATCAACTTGTTTTGCAGTTACATCACCTGGACACCTACATTCTGTAAGACTGAACAGAACAAACAATGATGAATGGACATGTGGTGCCACCCAGATGAGGACGGGTTCCCTTTTGAGCCTGGTTCCCCTCCAGGTTTCTTTCTCATGCCATCTCAGGGAGTTTTTCTTTGCCACAGTCAGCACTGGCCTGCTCATTAAGAATAAACTTGGGTGTTTGGGGGAACATTTTGATCATCCAGCTGCATCAGCCTTGAGATGAGCAAACAGTTTTACAACCTGCTATGGAATGTTTGTTGCTAGTCTGTCTCTGTATCCCCATGCTACATGACCACCAGTGTTGTGCTAGTTACTAAAAAATAGTAACTAGTTACAGTTACTTGTTACTTCATTCAAAAAGTAACTCAGATACTTTGTTGATTACTCACACCAAAAAGTAATGCGTTATTGTTAAAAGTAACTTTTTTAGTAACTTTTTTAAAGAACGTTCTTTAATGTTCCCATTAATGCCCTTTTATGCGTTGTGGTCTACACAAACACAAAACTGACTTAAACACAAAGTAATTTTTAAACACTATTTTATTTAAGTCAGAGCAGCACAAACTGAATATATCACAAGGATTTCTGAAATAAATAACAAAACAAGCTGAATTATATATTCGGAACCAAAAACTAAAGTGACTTCTGCATCAAAAAAGCTGTTGTGTTGAGCTCTTAAAAATGTTCCTTTAACAGCTTAAGTATGAAAACTATCAACAATGTAGAACAGAACACCGGGTTAACTTCTAGCTTCTAGCTTCGTTGAGGCATGGAGTTTCTGGAGGAGCTTCAACAGATTTGAGTTGCTGTTTATCGCAGTAGATACAACCTTCGAACCAGAAAGACACAGTTTACATTTAACTAAAACTTTTTTGTCTTTATGCTCAACTGAAGTAAAATAATGAGCATATTTCCACTTTGAGAAACTCGTCTTGCTCCCACCTCGACTCGCCATTACTGCCGCACAGACCTGAATAAACGGAGACACGCCCACAGCGCGTCTTCTTCCTGTTTACAGTGGTTCATCCACCAATCCTACAATGCGTCTCTGCTGTAAACAGGTTAGACTGTAGTCTACACTTTAGCCAAAATTCATTTTTTTTTAAAAGTAGTTACTGTCAAAGTAACTGCATTACAGTAACTAGTTATGCGTTATTGCCCAACACTGATGACCACACAAACAATGAGCAACACAAAAGTTCTAATGGCACAATAAAACATAGAACAAACAGAAATATAAATGTAAACACTATTAGCAAAAAAAAAAATGTTTTGTTTAATTTTACTATATTTGATATTGATTTCCAAGTCCTCTGCAAAATGAGAATTAAAATTTTCCCTAATTTTCTTTAAGCTTTCTACGTGGGCTCATGGTTGTAAGGTGGCATCTTCAGTTGTGGTACTTGTTTTAAAAACAAGCACACAGGAAGACTTGACTAGTTCTGAAGGACATCATCATAGCAGTTCAGAACCTAAAACTGAAAGTCTTGATCTTAAACACAATGAAGTAAGATCTAACAAAGGATATTTTTCTGTCATTATCATTCAGACAGGAATCTTCTTTGCATAGTAGTAAATCTGTGATCTTATTTTCAGTGCTGTTTGTGTGGTGACTGCGGAATGCATAAGGGAATGCAGTGTGGGGTTAAACAGAGAGGGGGGAGTCTGAGGAGTGCACACAATGTCTTTGTGTTTCCCTACATGCCTTTCAGTCACGCAACAACACTGCTTGGGAAAAATCTCAAAACCAGTCTTTCTTTCTTTCTTTCTTTCTTTCTTTCTTTCTTTCTTTCTTTCTTTCTTTCTTTCTTTTTTTCTTTCTTTCTTGAACTTCAATGTTTTGCTTCACTTGAATGTTGATGGTCCATTTCAAGCAACTTTACAGCCGTTATTAGCATTTTATTAACAATAAAGTGTTGAAGTAGAGAACATTGACCATGCCAATGTTTAGATATTCAAATTTGAATATCTAAAATGTTTATTGGAGTGAATTCTCAGAGAACCCCCTTTCAGAATACAATGTAAATTAAATATGCTGACTTGGATTTGTGCTTTGGGCTGTTATGATGTTGGAAAGTTCACTTTTTCTTCAGCTGTCTAACAGATGCCTGCAGCTTGAGTGCCAAGATAGATTGGTTTCCATAGTTTCCTCTATACTGAAGTGAGCCCTAGTCCTAGCTAAAGAGAAGCTTCCCCATAGCATTAAGCTGCCACCACCTTACTTTAAAATGGACAAGGTGTTTTTAATGTGTTCATTTTTTTTTGCAGCACCCAAAATATCTTTTAGGATTATGTCTAAAATATGGATTGGATGCATTTCTTCTTGTTGTTTTGTCAATTTTGGAGGTTCACAGTCATTGAATTCAGCATTATCAAGGCAATGCTCTTCATGTGAAATGAATCCCAATCACTTGATTGATGAGTTCAGTTGTTTAATTCTGTAGATAATAATAAATAATATATTAATAATGCATTTTATTTAAAGTTGCTTTCAAAACACTAATGGACGGAGTAGAGTAAAATAAAATCAAACAACAACAAACAGCTGTTTAACTGTTAAAATTAGTCAGAAAAAGCGAATAAGAACAGATGAGCATTGAGGCATGATTTGAAATTGTTCAGACAGTCACAATCTTGTACTGATTGTGGAAGAGAATTCCAGAGATGGTGAGCTTAATGCTTTAAACCCCATAGTGACAAAACGGAAAGAAGGTACACTGAGGGAAACAGATGAGGAAGATCTAAGAGTGCGCTTTTCAGTGTATGAAGCAAGTCAGAGATGTATGAGGGTGCATGAATATAAAGGGCATAGAAATTGAGGAGCAGAATCTTGTACGTTATTTGAAATTAGATAGGAAGGCAGTGAAGATGATAAAGAAGGTTCTAGTAATTATACAGGCAACTAAACTCTGGACAAACTAAAGTTTATGAAGAAATTTTTGAGGTAACCCAAACATGGCTGATGTTCCGAAGATAGAAGTATGCAGAAAGAGTAATAGTGTTCACATGCTTTTCAAAAGACAATCAAGGACAACACCCAGACTACATGTGCCTTATTATAATGCATTCTTGATAGTACACGATGATGCCCTGGGACTGTGGGTGCAAAACATATTTTCAAAGTTCATTAAAAGTTTATTGAAACTTTTAGTACAGTAAGAAACAATCCAATTTATTGTACAATGGAATTGCCTAATACATTTTACTTTATGTGTCTTCTCATATATGGCATGGCTGATATATAAGAATTAAATTCCATTTTACTTCGGTGGTGTTTTTAACAATGGACATTGACTCAAAGCAGCTTTAACGAAGAATTCTAAAACAATGTTAACTTATTTTTAAATGTAAAAAATAAAATCATTATTTGTATGATACAGCTGCAAATAAGTATTTGAACACCTGTCTATCAGCTAGAATTCTGACCCTCAAAGACCTGTTAGTCTGCCTTTAAAATGTCCACCTCCACTACATTTATTATCCTAAATTAGATGCACCTGTTTGATGTCGTTAGCTGCATAAAGACACCTGTCCACCCCATACAATCAGTAAGAATCCAACCACTAACATGGCCAAGACCAAAGAGCTGTCCAAAGACACTAGAGACAAAATTGTACACCTCCACAAGGCTGGAAAGGGCTACGGGGAAATTAGCAAGCAGCTTGATGAAAAAAGGTCCACTGTTGGAGCAATTATTAGAAAATGGAAGAAGCTAAACATGACTGTCAATCGCCCTCGGACTGGGACTCCAAGCAAGATCTCATCTCGTGGGGTCTCAATGATCCCAAGGAACAAAAGAAATCAGCCCAGAACTACACGGGAGGAGCTGGTCAATGACCTGAAAAGAGCTGGGACCATCATTTCCAAGGTTACTGTTGGTAATACACTAAGACGTCATGGTTTGAAATCATGCATGGCACAATAGGTTCCCCTGCTCAAACCAGCACATGTCCAGGCACATCTTAAGTTTGCCAATGACCATTTGGATGATCCAGAGGAGTCCTGGGAGAAAGTCATGTGGTCAGATGAGACCAAAATAGAACCTTTAAGTCATAATTCCACTAAACGTGTTTGGATGAAGAAGAATGATGAGTACCATCCCAAGAACACCATCCCTACTTTGAAGCATGGGGGTGGTAGCATCATGCTTTGGGGGTGTTTTTCTGCACATGGGACAGGGCGATTGCACTGGATTAAGGAGAGGATGACCGGTGCCATGTATTGCGAGATTTTAGGGAACAACCTCCTTCCCTCATTTAGAGCATTGAAGATGGGTCGAGGCTGGGTCTTTAAACATGACAATGACCCGAAGCACACAGCCAGGATAACCAAGGAGTGGCTCTGTAAGAAGCATATCAAGGTTCTGGCGTGGCCCAGCCAGTCTCCAGACCTAAACCCAATAGAGAATCTTTGGAGGGAGCTCAAACTCCGTGTTTCTCAGCGACAGGCCAGAAACCTGACTGATCTAGAGAAGATCTGTGTGGAGAAGTGGGCCAAAATCCCTCCTTCAGTGTGTGCAAACCTGGTGAAAAACTACAGGAAACGTTTGACCTCTGTGATTGCAAACAAAGGCTCCTGTACCAAATATTAACATTGACTTTCTCAGGTGTTCAAATACTTTTTTGCAGCTGTATCATACAAATAAATTGTTTAAAAATCATATATTGTGATTTCTGGATTTTTTTTTTTAGATTATGTCTCTCACAGTGAACATGCACCTACGAAGACAATTGCAGAACCCTCCATGATTTCTAAATGGGAGAACTAAATAGTAGGGTGTTCAAATACTTATTTTCCTCAGTGTATATCACAGATGAGCAACCTGGAGCTACTGTGGCTAAGAAAAAGAGGTCTGTTTCTGGGGAATGTGTTTGCTTAGTGGTTAAAGCATTTCTTTCCCTGAGCAAGACACTTAACCCCATACTATAGCTGCTCAGGTGTATCAGTGAGATGAATGGAAGTCGCTCTGGAGAGGGCGTCTCCCAAATCTGGTTCTTTCTTTCCTGATATTATGACATCATAAATAAGGAAGGGGCCATGCCAGCTTTCAAATTGTAGGTCTTTCACCGGAAAAGGTTGATGTATTTATGCTCTGAACATTTCACTGCTGTTTCTCCTACAGAGGCGGTTCGCACCGTGCGCCCTGCTGTTGTGCGCTCCGGTGAAGAGGCGGCGCTTCGGTGGAGTCTAAAGCGCATTGCCGCAGTTCGCTCACACTAAGATGAGCTGCATATTGTGAAGTCGATCGAGAAAAGCGGATTTATTACTGATTTAATTTCATTTGTATCGTGGAGTTTCTTACATGTGTGTGTTATTTGGTGCACAGTGCTTCAGGCTTGGATATACTACTGGGCAGCTAAATCTATGGGCCATTAAACGAGAATTATAGCTCCAGTTTCATTCTGAAGTTGTGTTGGAAGTGTGCGTTTGTGTGGGTGTGTGTACGCGTGTGTGATCATAAACTCAATAATCTCCAGCAGTTCACACAAACCGACCAAACTAACCCTGATCACCAGCGTCACACTGCAGGGGACAGAGAGCAGATTCTCCATAGCAGGTATGAGTTTTTCTTTTATAATATATACTGGAAACTTCTGAAATCTTGCAACACAAGCTATTTTTTAATTAAATCCTGTACACCCCGTTCTATTTTATCCAAGGAACAGCAATGAGTTACCAAATGAGATGAATCCGGTTTGTTAACCCATAGAGATCTGAAGCCATTTTTTAGATTCTGAAGATGTTTTGCTTATGGTTAAGATTCCTACAGCAGATTTGAAGAAAAACTCACCTGTAGAGCACAGAGACATGAAGAGCAGAGGGAACATGGGACAGAAATGTCTCCTGGACCAGGGTTTGGAAACTTGTGCCTCGCAGGTGCTCTGTTTGTCCCTAACGCAGTGTTTTCAGACCAAAAAGGGTTCCAAGCTGATTTTATTTCAGAATTAATGATCAAATGACTAGTATGGGGCTTCAAAAGGGTGTAACCCAATAAAGGTGCATGGATATCAGGGTGATTGTGTTGAACTTTTAGTCTCCACCTGTGGTGGTTCACACCTGAGGACGCACACCTGATCCACCTGGTAAGAAGTTCAACATAGGCATCCTGAGGTCCAATTATGCATGCTAACTGGGTTAAGAACTTGCACACAGTCTTTAAATGTTGGATAATTAGTAAATGTGAAGAATACAAAGATGTTGGTATATTTAGGTATAAGCACAGGTGCAGTGTTGGATGTACGGTTTGACTCTGTAATCATGTTTTCATAGATCAAACTTGTTCCAGTTCCTCTCTTTAATTCTGCATCCTGCTTTTTATGGAGTTGGCCCTTTCTCTACACCTGCACATACATTCACAAAAATACAATTACGAAAATGCATGTATATATGAGTCCGTTTTAAATCTATTCTTGTTATTCTTACCCCAAACAACTGTGTCAAATGAAATACATCAACTGACCCATATTTCCTGACAACAATGCTGCTTTTTTTTCTTTTTTTCTTTTCTTTTCTTTTTTTTCTTTTCTTTGTTTTCTTTTCTTTTCTAAAGCAACATTGACCTTTAATGCATTTTTAGATGCTGAGTAATAAAATCATCTAAATATCTTAAATCTTGATTTAATTACTAACTACAAATAATCATTTGGATTAATAGGCCTATATTTGTACATTAGTAACCACCGGTTTAATAAACAAGTACATCGTTCATCGATTTATTTTGGACTGTAAATATGTTGTCATTGAGTCAATTAATCAGCTCACATTTTAGAGAATTCAGATCCTCTGAGATTTTGCGAGAGAATGTTTTGATACAGCCAACAAGTATAACCTGCCAACACTATAGGAAATGCTTTATGATAGATGTCGACCATTTCATTAGTTTTGCCAATTAATATATTTGATTGCTGGAGCCTTCAGCTATCTGCAAAAATCCATACTGATGGTTTTTCTGGGTTGTGCTATACAGGGCGAGAGCAGCCTCTACTTACTTTTTGTTAAATTTTTAATGCGTCTTTTATTTTCCTTAATATTTATATATATAATTAATATATTTAGCAGTATGCTTTGGGACTCTATAGTCCCCAGTTTTTTTTATGTTTGTATGAGTCAGTCTGTACCACAAAACACTGAGACAGGATGTGTGATGATATCAGACACATGCCATATCTGGGACAGACCGCTGCTGCTAATGTGTTTTACGTAACTCAGCATAATCAGGGCATTCTAAAAGATGACAGGATGATTGCCAGGAAAAAAGGAAGCAACAGCACTGCCAGTCTGGACCTGGTTTTAAAACCAGATATGATTTATGTGTTTACTGTATGTTTTTGTGTAGACTGTGGAATGATTTAAGGATTGCTACAGTATAAGACAGAAGTGGTGGCACAATAATGCAGCATGGGTTGAAGTTTGGGTGCAGATTTGCATGTGTCTGTATAGGTTTCTTCCAGGTTCTTTATCTTTTGGGTTCACCCAAACTTACTGACGAGAAGTCATATTATTCATAATAATAATTTCAATATTTAAGTAAAGTTTGACCTAAAAAGTTTTTTTTGCCACAATGTTTACATGCATGTGTGTATGTGTTTCCTGATTGTGCCATGTGCATGTCTACAAACACACTACTAGCATTTATCTAGTTTACTGATACCCTGGGCATTTCCTTTAAATTATTTATATCATATAAAGGTTTTTTCTTCTTGCATCGTTTTTATTTTCAGTATAGCTAAATATCATAATTTAGGGGCAATAAATGTGATAAACTATATTAGTTCACACTATAAACTATTAATTTATATAATATAAATTACATAAAATTTATGAATGTAAAGCAAAGGCCCTGAAAGGTCATTTCTAGCCTTTTTTGCACCCTAGGCAAGATTCATTTTCTCACCCCCAATGGCTCTGACCTCCCACCACAATTAAATCATTTGCAATCTTCAATAAAAAAAAGTGTCAAAACAGGTGTGTGAGACTGGTGTGTATGACTGGTGTCTGAACTGGAGTCTGTTTTGGTGCAAGAACTTGAGGATGGATTTGGTAAATTGAGGATGGATTTGGTAAATTGAGGATGGATTTGGATTGTAATTAATAAAAACAGTTTACTACAATGGTTTAAGACCACAATTTGCATAAACAGTTCCACATCAATTAACAGCACACCTCAACAACCGTGAACTGTGTTGAATTGATATTTGGTAATAAGGATGAGGATGGGTTCCCGTTTGAGGCTGATTCCCCTCACGGTTTCTTCCTCAAATCTACTCATTCTTATTTTTCATTGCCATTGTCACCACTGGATAATATCAATAGGGATTAACTTATAGGGAAAATATCTATAAAAATGTTATACCCCATTTATCTCTGTGAAGCTGCTTTGGGACAACGTCCATAAGTGCTAAACAAATAAAAGTGAACTAAATTAAATTGAATGTCATGTGCCATGCAGTGATTGTGGTATGGCACACTACATGCTCAATTGTATATTCTAGAACTGCTTGATTAACAGTTGAGTGTAAAATTGAAAAAACCTGCCTGCTGCATTTTAAGAAGATCAATATCTATAACATATGACTTGTATGTAGAAGAATGAGCACATAAAATGTGCATTATTTTTCCACATCCAACATCCATTTTCCATTTTATTCAACACATATTTTCTAATGCTTAATTGGTATCTAGATGCTAAAAAACCACTAGTTTTTAGGCTAGTTTCAGTTCTCACAGGTGAATTGGATACACAATTGCCTTATTTAGTCTTCTGCTAGCGCACCTGAAATTCAGAACATTTTGTTGTGGAGGTCCTATTCAATTCAATTCATTTTTATTTGTATAGCACTTTTAACAATGAACATTGTCTCAAAGCAGCTTTACACAGAAAATGTGGTCATTGAAAAAGAGTAAGATGAAAAAGATAAAGTGAAGGTCCTACAGTAATATTGTCTAAAATAAGAGTTTACATAATTAATGCACATGAGATTGCGAATCGTCAACAAATCTTGATATATCGGGTTTTATTTCAGAGGATTTTTCTTCATTTTGATTTGTTTCATGCCTCATGGTCTGCTGGGAAATTAAACATCAGCATTCATTCAGCTTGTAGATATTAGTGAGACTAATATTGTTCTAAACAATCTATTATTTAGGTGTTATATTGAAGTTTCCAGGTCCTTGCGAACACAATGCTACATTTTGGTACTGCAGTCTCACTGTATTAATGAGACAGTGGGTTATTCATTGCTGCCATCTGCTGGCTGTGTCTGATGTTTTCCACATGGCCCTTACCAGACTTTCTGCTGAGGTCCATGAGGGTTTCACTCCTGCAGGATCTCTATAGACTTTCATTCGTGTGGTGCACATGAGTATGAGTATGAGTATTCACATATCATTATTGTGTAGATATTACTGGTGAGAAAATGTATGACTGCATTCTTACTCTTTTTTTGTTTTCTGTTGACTTTACTGTTATCTCACACACACTCTGAGCTCTTACTTGTCACATGTACAATAAAGCACAGTGGAATTATTTCTTTGTTTATATCAGCAATGTTTAGGAGCTGGGGTCAGAGTGCAGGGTCAGTCATTATACAGCAACATAGAGGAGTCAGGTTTTCCTTTATACAATTATTTCATTTTTTTAATTTTTTACATTTATTTATTTGTATTAATTTAATTTTAACCTATTTGTTTTATACATCTGACTTTGGTCATTTTTTTTATAAGGTTTTTGGAAAGATAAAGTGCTTTTGTGATCTGTGCTGTCATTTTTTTCAGGCCTATACAGTGTTTTTCATGTCTTATGTATCTTTATATAGATTTTATCTTATTAGTTTTTTGTCTTCAAAAGTCATGCAGGAAAGGTTATAGTATATAAACTGTGGACAGAAATCCCCCATGGGATGATCAGAATCATTATTTTTTCTCCATTTAATATCACCTATAATGGCATTCCATTTTTTTTACCTATAAATGTAATTTGCAATAATATTTTGAGGCTCTGCTCTTTTTTTAATCTGATCTCATTAAAAGGTTTCAAATTTATTGAGAAAAATATGTTTAAGGTCAGAATCACATGCACCGGAGACGTGTGTGTTACTCTTGCAAAACTTCCAAATAAGAAGTCTCTTGTGTTTAAGAAATGAGGTGTGTGATTTTTCTATTGAACTTCAGAACAACCATAAAAAAAATAATTTTTAGAATCAGTCAGGATTGTTCAAAAATAATAACATTTTTATTATGGCAAAGTTTAACGGATTATGTGCCAAATCAAATCCGGATCACGAATCAGAATTTTATACTGGAATCGGTTGAAGCCCGGATTACCAACAACCGCCACAGGTATTGTTATCCAACAGGGTACCGGTAAAATTAAGGCTACTCTTGGCTGAAGAAGGGGAAGGAGAGGAGGAAGGCAGAGACACCAGAAAAAGGAGAAGTGTAGGAAAGTGGAGGTTTGGGTTGTTACTTTAAATGTTGGTACTATGACGGGTAAAGGGAGAGAGGTAACTGATATGATGGAGAGGAGAAATGTAGATATGTTGTGTGTTCAGGAGACCAAGTGGAAGGGAGTAAGACCAGGAATATTGGAGGTGTTTAAACTGTTCTATCATGGTGTGGATGGAAAGTGAAATGGTGTAGGGGTGATCCTGAAGGAAGAGTACAGTAAGAGTGTAGTGGAGGTGAAGAGAGTTTCTGATAGGGTGATGAACATGAAGCTGGAAGTTGAAGGGATGATGATGAATGTCATCAGTGCTTATGCTTCACAAGTGGGTTGTGAGATGGAGGAGAAGGAAAATTTTAGAGTGAGTTAGATGAAGTGGTAGAAGGTGAACCTAGGAATGAAATATTGGTGATTGGGTCAGATTCAAAAGAGGATGTAGGTGAAGGGAACAGAGGTGATGAGGAGGTGATGGGTAGATATGGCTTTAAGGAGAGGAATGTGGAAGGACAGATGGTGGTAGATTTTGCTAAAATAATGAAAATTGCAGTGGTGAACACTTATTTTAAGAAGAAGGAGGATCACAGGGTGACGTATAAGAGTGGAGGAAGGTGCACACAGGTGGACCATGTTCTATCTAGGCGATGCAACCTGAAGGAGATTGGGGACTGTAAAGTGTTGGCAGGGGACAGTGTAGCTAGACAGCATCGGATGGTGGTCTGTAGGATGATTTTGGAGGTGAAGAAGAAGAGGAGGAGAGTAAAGACTGAAAAAAGTCTGTGTAAACTGAAGGAGGAAGAGTGAGCAGGTGGAGAAGAGCCTGGAGAGGTGGAGGTATGCACTGGAGAGAAGGGGAATAAAAGTCAGTAGTAGTAAGACAGAGTACATGTGTGTGAATGAGAGGGAGAAGAGGTGGAGAAGGTGGAGGAGTTCAGGTACCTGGGATCAACAGTCCAAAGTAATAGAAAGTGTGTTAGAGAAGTGAAGAAAAGAGTGCAGGCAGGGTGGAGTGGGTGGAGAAGAGTGATAGCAGGAGTGATTTGTGATAGAAGAGTATCTGTGAGAGTGAAAGGGAAAGTTTATAGGACTGTGGTGAGACCTGAGATGTTGTATGGTTTAGAGACAGTGGCATTGAGTAAAATACAGGAAGTGGAGCTGTAGGTAGCAGAGCTGAAGATGTGGAGGTTTTCGTTAGGAGTGATAATGATGTACAGGATTAGAAACAAGTTTATTAGAGGGACAGCGCATGTAGGACGTTTTGGAGACAAGGAGAGGGAGGCGAGATCGAGATGGTTTGGACATGTGCAGAGGAGGGACATGAGGTATATCAGTAGGAGAAGGTTAATGGATGTGGTGAAGGAAGACATGCAGGTAGTTTGTTTGAAAGAAGCAGATGTAGAGGACAGGGGGGTATGGAGACGGATGATTCGCTGTGGCGACCCCTACAGGAGCAGCCAAAAAAAGAAGCAGAAGAAGAAGAAGAAAAAGAGGTAGAAGTAGCAGAAAGTCTGATGGATGACTGAACAAAGGAAACATGATTAGTAGTAGACATGAGACAAAATCTTGTTGCCCCAATATGAAACATTAGTGAAATATTTCTATAATTTAATGCAATTTAGATAAATTGTGTCTGTAATTTTATTGTATTTTAAAAATAGACATTGTTTTAAAGCAGCTGAATAAATAGATTATGTAGTATATACATTTTAGAGGTATTAATTAGTCCCTATAAGTTTATACCTATTGAGTGAGACAGTGGGGACTGTGGCAAAGAAATGTGAGGAATAAACCTTAAGAGGAACCAGACTAAAAAAATGTAACCGATCCTCGTGGGTGGCCCTGAATATTATAATGAATGTCTAATGTTTTTTTTTTTTATAATTTTACGTTTAACATTTTTATTTATTCAAATTACATTAATTTAGCAAAAAGGTTTGTGTCACATGAACAGTCTTCTTCATAATCTCCACTCTTTAACAATTTGACCCTGATGAATCTTCTCGTGTTCTTCTTGAACCTATATTTTATCAGGAAAACCTGGTTATTCAGTACATTCAGATTTTTAGCAGATTTCATTTTCTTGTTGCATAATGTTTTTGAGTGGATACCTGAGCAACTGAAGTAACCTCAGATTATGAGAATTCCTTCAGAGGTAAAATTTCTAATGATTAAAATCTATAAGCTTAATTATTTTATATTTTATATTTTATATATATATTAGGGGTGAAACAGTAAAAGTATTCGTACTGTAATTTTTCGGTACAGGGCATTTCAGATGCAATCTTTTTACATAGATACAATCTCAGTCTCCTCAGAGACATATTTAGGAAATGTGGGATTTTTCTATTGAACTTCAGAACAACCATAAAAATAACCATTTTTAGAATCAGTCAGTATTGTTTAAGAATGATAAAATTTTTAATATGGCAAAGTTTGACTGATGATGTGCCAAATCAAATCCGGATCAGTGGCAGACCGTAAGTTTCTTTAGTCTCCACCTCACACTTTTAGCATTTTTAAAAATTATTTTTAAACTTCAAAACATACACAACGGATCGTATTATAAATACGGTAATAAACCAAGCAGATTGTTAGCTCATCAGCTAAGACGGCAGGCTGCATCACGCCTAATACAGCAGATGAATAATGACTTAAATGTTACCATTACTGATCAATGCAGTATTTAAGTCCTATTACTTTGCTCTTTATAAATCTGAATGCCTCTTGAAGAAGGGCAAGGATCCCAACCTGTGCGGGTCGTACAGACCACTGTCACTGCTGAATGTTGATGTGAAAGTGCTGGCGAAAATAATTGCATCCCAGTTAGAAAATGTACTACCACGTATCATATCTATGGAGCAGACTGGATTCATAAAAGGGCGACATGAGGTTGTAGTCTCACTGGATGCTGAGAAAGCGTTGATAGAGTCAAGTGGGAATACCTGTTTGCGATATTAAAGAAATTTGGGTTTGGTGATACATTTGTCTCTGGGATCCGCCTCCTTTATAAATCCCCGCAAGCCAGTGTTCGTACAACTTATATTAGCTCTGATTATTTCAGTCTCGGGCGTGGAACCCAGCAGGGGTGCCCACTGTCACCACTGCTATTCGCCCTTGCCATTGAGCCATTATCCATTCAACTTAAATCCTCATTAGCCTTTAAAGGTATAACACGCAAGGGGCGGAATATAAGGTATCCTTATATGCTGATGATTTGTTGCTAAATGGGAAAGATCCTATAATTGTATCTATCTTGGATGATTTTGGCTCTTTCTCAGGATACAAACTGAATTTTCATAAGAGTGAGTGTTATCCGGTAAACAATACCGCGCTACAACTTTAGCCTCTGAATCTGCCATTGAAATTCAACTGTTCAGGCTTTAAATACCTTGGTATTACGATGACCCATTCCTTACCCAAACTTTTTCATGCCAATCTTGCTCCGCTTTTGGCAGACATGAAGTTGGATTTGCAGAGGTCAAATCTGACTTGGAGAATCAAAAAATCTTTTAGGTAAAAATAACAGAAGTCATTGAAAAAAATAAAGAAACTTGGGTAGAACGCTCATTTTAACTGCATTGATTTTCCTGTTAAAGACAGAGGCAGACTACTCCACCTCTGAAAATCTGACTTCATGTCTGCCAAAATGCGAGCAAGATGACAGATGTCAGCAGTGACAGTGGTCTGTATGACCCGCACAGGTTGGGATTCTTCAAGAGAAGGGCTATTAAGGCTTGATTAAAAGTGGGTGGTAGCACGCCCTGATCCAGAGATTCATTGAACACACCAAGGAGCAGCAGTGGCAATTTATCGCTAAACTTTTTTAAAAACTCAACTGGAAAACCATCTGGGCCTGGGGCTTTATTAGACTGCATCCCCTTTATTGAAGCTTGACTTCTTTAAGAGATAGTGGAGAGTCCAAGTCCCTTACAGAGACCGTATCAAAAACAGGAAAATCGACACCTTGAAGGATATCACCCAGTCTCTCACTATCAGTAGGGCATTCAGATTTATAAAGAGCAGAGTAATATGACTTAAATCCTGCATTGGTCTCTATGGGATCGGTAACGGTAACATTAGAGTCATTATTAATCTGCGGTATTAGGTGTGATGCAGCTTGCCGTCAGCTGATGAGCCAACAATCTGCTTGGTTTATCACCGTATACATAATCCACAATCCACAGGTTTGTAATAGCACGCGTTCAGTTTCTTTCGTGGAGAGGAGATCAAATTCTGCCTGTAACTTAACACGTTGTTTGTATAGCTCTGGAGAAGGGTTGGACGAGTAGCTCTGATCGAGTTGGCTAATAGCTGATAAAATTTCCCTGAGTTTAGCTCTGTGCTTCAGATACATGAAAGCAGAGAACGAAATCATTTGCCCCCTGAGATAGGCTTTCAGAGTCTCCCATTATAATGAGCATGGGGTAGAGTCAAGATGATTAAACAACAAGAATTCATCAATAGCTTTAGAAATAGACGCACAGAAATCCTTGTCTGCTAGGAGATGCAAATTAAACCGGCAAGGAGATTATGTAGGTCTATGGGTTAAGAATTGGATATCCAACGCTGGAGGAGCATGATCAGAGATCACAATGCCCAAATAATCCGTAGATACAACGGAGTGATTAAGACGGCTATCAATAAAAAAAAAGAATCAATTCTGGAATATAAATGATGCACAGGGGAGAAAAATGAGAATTTCTTGAATTTCGGGATTGCGACATTTTCATGGGTCTACTAAGCCGTTTTGTGACATAAAATCGGAGAACGATTTAGACATTGCAGATTGGGATACAGCACGAGAACTAGAACAATCCAAAACAGGGTAAAAAACACATTTCAAATCACCACGAAAAATGATCAAATGGGTATTTAAGCAGAGGGAAGGCTCCAGCAGCTATATCTAGTTTACGGCTATTTATCCCCGGTCTACATAAATATATAAACAAAGTTTCTAGAGGAAAATAAATTCCCAAAATAAGGAGAAAACATCGCGTCCAACAGCGACAAAAATTAATTAACAAAATTATATATATATATATATATATATATA
>MU575040.1:272313-283187 GCA_024362625.1 Silurus asotus
ATATATATATATTATGTTCCCACTTTAAACAGTTTGGATAGTTTTAATATACTTGCTGGCTTCGTCAGGTGAAAGAAAATCTTTGCCCACACCATTGTGTGTAATACGTAGCCGTACTGGATAAAACAACCCGTACCGCACACCTTCAATGCCACAGAGCTGTCGCCGCCTCTCGTTGAAGGCAGCCCGGGCTTTTGCGGTTTTTACTGCATGGTTGGGAAAAATATAAATGTTCAGGCCCTTAAACTACATTCGCTGAAATTCTCTGGCACGCCTTAAGACATCAAGACATTCGCTTTGATAGTTAAATTTAGCCACAATGGCTCGTGGTCGTTCACCAGGCTTTGGGACGGGCTGTAGAGTGCGATGTGACCTGTCCAGAAGCGGCTACTTCTCCAGGTGCAGTGCCTCCTTCAACAGCGTGGCAACACTCTATTGGAGCTATTGGGACCCACAGGAAAACAGATTATCCGGACATTATCGCGCTGTGACCTAGCTTCCAGATCTTCGAATTTGGTCTCCAGTGTATTGAACTCAGCAGTAAGACGGTCTATGTCACGTTGCATTACAGCGATATCATCGGTGCACACAGAAAGTGAGCGCTCCATCTTAACCACGGTGTCCTTTAGTTTGCGCACCGCACCCTCATTCGCAGCTTTATAGCTGGACAGCCTTCACCGCCTGCAGCTCCGACTTTATTGTTAGTAAATCGTCTCCCAATGTAAGTTCCAATGCATGTAGTTTGGCCTTAAAAACCTCGGTGATTTCGGACCTCCAAGAGAACAGCAATTTTGACTTTAATGAGTCAATATCAGCCTTAGAAGCTACCTGTGAAACAAACCTCATACTTCTTGTCACTTCAGGCAGGTTGCAGTTGTGGAATATGGCAGCACTGGAGGACAATGGGTTCCGGTTGCGTCATGTTTGATTCTTCTCAAATCTTTGGTGGTTAATTTGCGTCTTTTCTTCTCGACACGTTTCTTGCGATCCTGTTGACTATTTGTTGAAAACGTTTGATGGTTCTGTGATCACATCCCAATATCTCAGATATTTCAAGAGTGCTGCTTCCCTGTGAAAGACTTTTTACAATTTTTGACTTTTCGTAGTCAGTTAAATCTCTTTTTTAGCCCATTTTTCCTGAGGAGAAGAATCTGCCTAATAATTATGCACACCTTGATATAGGGTGTTGATCCCCTTAGGCCACACCCTACATCGTTACACAAATACACATCACCTGATATGCATTATCGCAAATTTTCGCAAAATCCTTAGTTCATCTCTCCAAAATAAGTACCATGGTTTATATCAAGAAATCCTGAAACTGTGCATCATACTGACAACATGACTAAATATTTTGATGATTTTGTTTGTGAACAATGACAATTCTTTTCATTCTGATGGGAATGAGATTTTTATTGACACAAATACTTACTTTTAATGAATTAAGGATTTTGAAAAAGTACAGGCTTTTGCAAAAAAAGATTTAGAACTCAACTTGTGTGGTTGAGATGGAAATAAATGAAAAAATTAATCCCTTCAATGGGAGTAAAACTTTGTAATTGATTATCTGTTATAATTATAGTGCTATTTACATGGTTATTTATAAAATAGTTTGGAATAGTTTAGTCTGGACTTTTTGCCTGATTTTTAATTAATAAAAGAACTTGATGAAATCATTACTGCCTATTGCTGTGCAGTGCAGTGCTTTTATTCCCAGGTAATTTTGCCACAGTAAAAAAATTAACATTAACAATAAATATAAAGGTTTTGAGGGAAGAAAAACTGTGCAGATCAATAGCACTAAGAGCTTTTTTATAACTCAAGAGGCTCTCCTTCTATGCTATTATTTATTTGATGTCATTTACGTTCTAATTCCGAGAGTTCTGTTTTATGGTGCGGGTATCATCATACCATGGTGGCAATTTTTCTCTCTACAATAATTTTTTTTTTAAAAGGGAGCTACATTGTAACGGAGCTAATCTAGATGTTCAGTAGCCCAGTCGATCTCTGTAGGGTCAGCCAATTAATGTCGATAACTCCGGGAGATTATTGATCAAACTCACTGCAGTAGTTGACGTGAATGTACGTTTAACACAGTAACGTGGTCGGGGTATGGATGCTATGACTGAAGCAGACTAAAGGAGATAATTTAAAAATCTGAAATAACTTCAGACTGTGGAATTATTACTTTATTTTTATATTTAATCCAAATGTTAGTATTTATTCAAGATTGTGTCCACCACTATGAGTGGGTCCTCTGATATTCTGATTAATTCCTATTGATTTTAGAAAAGACACAACTGCTGTTTTTAAAGAGTCTTCCTGATTATCAAAATAAATATTTAAATCACTGACAATTAATGCTTTGTCTACTACACACCTGCAGATTTCCACTAGATGGCACAAGTGCTCCATGACTATAAATCTACAAGCCTGGTGTAGGTGTGGCATAATCTTGACCACTCCAGCTCTTCTGAGCTCCATAGTAACATCTGGATGCAGTATCTTTTTTTTTTTTACTGTCAAAGTGATTGGAGTGTATCAGAGTGGGAAAGTTACAGGGAGCAGATCTGAAACTCGCCCACATTGTTGCTGTGGGTGTAATATTTGGCAGTTTGCAGTTAAGGTGTGTCATTCTGAGGAATGTGAAGCACTTGTTAATGGTCTTGGTACAGTATATTAGTAGGACTCCACAGGATGCAGATATTATATTGTATAATATTTGCATGTAAAGAGTGTGTTTGGAATATAATGTCTGATCGTAGTTTGAAGAAGATTCAGGGATGCAGGCAGAACGTCGGCAGAGTGAGGGCTCTTCATTTTCGGTTTGCAATTAAATAAAATGCTCAAACAAAAATAAAACCCATGGAATACTTAGTCAGAGCTTTTAACACATATAACATGTTCCTTGTAAACTGTAGTGTTCTCGTACAGTGTGTTGGAACTCTGACTAAACACCAAGATAAACCAAGTAGCCAATGAAGACAGAGGTTGACCATTTACTGTGACCTCTTCATTAACATGTGGTGAAAACTGTAATAAAACATTACATAAAATATAGAATGAAATATCAAAACATTCAGAGGCTATGTTTTGATAAACACACCATTATTAGTGACTAAAACCAATTCACTTGTAGCAATAACACGAGCTGCTAGCATTGCTTGTACACACGTAGCAAACAACAGTTTACAACATCTGATCAAACATCACATTTCCTATCTAAAGAGAAAAAAATCAATTCATGGCATTGCGTCTCTGTGGTTTAAAGCTAAAGCAATAATATTTAACGAGAGCAAAACTTTCTTTCTGATTTTACATGCTGAACCGAAAAACTAGCAGGAAGGGATCCAACAGGAAGTGACATCATCCAATGATATTTTACAAATTAAACCTGAGAATATTAAATAACATATGCAAACCGAATACTTAAAGGTTAACTCCCCTTAAAGGATAACACACTACTTCTACTTCTTTTGGCTGCTCCCATTAGTGGTCGCCACAAAGGATCATCCGCCTCCATACCCCTTGTCCTCTACATCTGCCTCTTTCAAACCAACTACCTGCATGTCTTTCTTTACCACATCCATAAACCTTTCCCTTGGACTTCCTCTTTTCCTCCTTTCTGGTGGCTCTATCCTCAGCATTCTCCTACTGATATACCCCATGTCCCTCCTCTGCACATGTCCAAACCATCCCAATCAGTCTTCTCTCACTTTGATACCCTTCTATCACAAATCACTACTCCACCCACTCCACCCTACCTGCACTCTTTTCTTTACTTCTCTAACACATTACTTACATACATTTCTTTGCACTGTTGACCCCACGTACCGGAACTCCTCCACCTTCTTCACCTCCTCTCCCTGCAACCGCACCCCTCCACTGCCCTCCCTCTTATTCACACACATGTACTCTGTCTTACTCCTACTGACTTTCATTCCTCTTCTCTACAGCTTGTACCTTCACCTCTCCAGGCTTGTCTCAGCCTGCTCCCTACTTTCACCACAAATTACAATATCATCCGCAAACATCATAGTCCATGGAGACTCCTGTCTGACCTCTTCTGTCAACCTGTCCATCACCACTGCAAATAGGAAAGGGCTCAGAGACGATCTTTGATGCAGTCCAACCTCCACCTTGAACCAGTCTGTCATTCCTACTGCACACTTCACTGCTGTCACACTGTCCTCATACATGTCCTGCACCACCCTCACATACTTTTCTCAGGTGTGCACCTGACTTCCTCATACAATACCACAACTCCTCTCTCCACTATGTCTTACACTTTCTCTAAATCCATAAACATACAATGCAGCTCCTTCTGTCCTTCTTTACACTTCTCCATCAAAGCACACACTTCTCCACTCTCAAAGCAAATAAGGCATCTGTAGTGTTCTTTCTCGGCATGAAACCATACTGTTGCTCACAGATGGTCACCTCTTCTCTCAGCCTGACTTCCACTACTCTTTCCCATAACTTCATGGTGTGACTGATCAACTTTATTCCCCTATAGTTACTGCAGGTCTGCACATCTCCTTTATTCTTAAAGATCAGTACCAGCACACTCCTTCTCTATTCCTCAGGCATCCTCTCACCTTTTAAAATCTTGTTTAAACAACCTGGATAAAAACTCCACTGTCATCTCTTCTAAACATCTCCATGCTTCTACCTGTATGTCATCTGGTCTATACTTACTCATCACCTACTAATCTGTTCCCTTCACCAACATGCTCATTAAAATCACCAATCGTTCTTTCCTAGGTTCACTCTCCACAACTTCATCTAACTCACTCCAGAATGTTTCCTTCTCCTCCATCTCACAACCCACTTGCGGAGCATAGGCACTGATGACATTTATCATCACCCCTTCAACTTCCAGCTTCACGTTTATCACTCTATAAGAAACTCTCTTCACCTCCACTACACTCTTACTGTACTCCTTCTTCAGAATTACCCCTACACCATTTCTCTTTACACCTGTACCCTGTTGGCTAATGATACCTGTGGCGGTCGTTGTTAACCCGGGCCTCAACCGATCCGGTATGAAATTCTGATTTGTGATCCACATATTTGATTTGGCACATGTTTTTACGCTGGATGCCCTTCCTAACGCAACCCTCCCTATTTAACCAGGCTGGAGTGCACCGGAGACCTGTGATGATCTATTCTATATTAGGGTTGACCCCAAATAGATTTGACTACTAATCTCACAGTCAAATATTTGCAGAGGTGTTATGAAATAAGAATCATGCCATTTTGGTTACATGGGGTGCTCAGTGTCTGATTTCACATCGAACTACCGGTTTTCTTAAACTAAGTTATTTTACAGCCTATTATGATAATGCTGTAAATAATGAAGTGAAAAGAAATAAGCTTTTGATCAGTATTTTTAATGTGTGTGAATAAATCCCCCTGTGACACATTCAACTTTTTCTTTTTATGATCCATATGACTGACACAGGAGGAGCAGGAATTTAAATATTTAACAATGTCTGGGAGACTCTGTAAAGGTGTAATCTGTTCTAATTTCATTCTGTCAGTTCATTTTTTCGGTGCATTGATGTTGTGGGTACTTATTGGCGCTTATTTAGTTTTTTATTTGTTATTTTTCTAGGTTTATTGATCCAAAATGTTTTTATATATTTTTTTTTATATCTTTGTGTGATGTTATGTATATTGCATGTTTATGTTATGAGGAATTATTTTATGACGATCTGGTATTGTCGTCCAGAAACACATAAACACAAACACACATGTTTTGACTATCCGTCGACTATACTGTAAGCATGATTTAACAATTCTGATTCGACTCTGTAAATCCTCAATCAGGGACACCCGAGTTCAATACTGTGATTATGTGGAAATCTGAACTGTTCTGTCCACAAGATGGCAGAAGTGTTCCATGAAAATGAGTGTTACTTGAGCACGACCAGGAGCAATGCGCTCTTCTCTTCTCTTCTCTTCTCTTCTCTTCTCTTCTCTTCTCTTCTCTTCTCTTCTCTTCTCTTCTCTTCTCTTCTATTCTCTTCTCTTCTATTCTATTCTATTCTCAGTCTCTGATTTATTTAATATTATTATTAATATTATAAATTTTTTTATTGTAGTAGTATTCATTGTAATAAAAGTAGTGAATAATTAGTTCACTGTATAAATCATTAGTCTGTACGCACTTTTTCAAGAGATACTCCAAATTGTTAATTGTACTCCTGATGTAGAAGAACCTCACAATCACTTTATTACCTCACGTCCTACTCTTCTTTACAGGCATCCAGAATAAAAATACTGTGTGTATAAACCTGTTGGCTGTTGTAAAAAAACAAAAACAAAAAATACCATCTGACATTGTATGAAACCTTGTTTGAATTAAATTAGACCAGTACAGTTTTTACAAAATAACTGGGCAGTGAGACATTTTCTACAAACAGGATCAGGATCATCAGCCTAGAGGGCAGTTCTGTAGATGTGGCTGCATGGGTTTTTTGTATTTTTTTGTATCATGTGACTGCTCTGTAAAGAGAGACGAGTCCTAAAATGATTTTCTTGTGTGTGTGTGTGTGTGTGTGTGTGTGTGTGTGTGTGTCTTTCTGCATACTGTTCTCGTCAGGTTGATCTTGTGCACTATATGTATTTAAAACATACTGATTTGATTTTTTTGTGTATTTATAGCATTGTGTACTTTCATGTATCTGTTACATTTCCCTGAATATCAGACGTCCACATGCAGCTGGGGAATTCTTTCTTTTCTTCCCCTGTTACCTCTTCATTCCTCAGCAGCCATGAAAAGAGAAGGTCGGTATTAAATCTCTGTAATGGCTGCTCCAGCTTTAATAGGATTAAAATTCAGACAGGAGCACGAGTCAGCCATGGCTGTTTCTGTCAGATTAAGACCACCAAGGCTGGTGCGGGAAAATAAGAATAAACCACTGTGAAGTATTGAGTAAACTAAAACAAAAGAACCCCAAAAAATACTATGCAATATTTCTGCCACAAAACCTGGAAACAAAATGCACAATACAATTTCTATATTACAAAAGTGACTTTTATTTCAATTATAATTTTTCTTTCAGAAAATGTTAGTTTTTAATTATTTGTTTATTATAAACTTTAAATATCGTCTATGATATATCCATTGTTTCGAATTTTGGGTTTTGAGCATTTTTATTTATACAATTATTTATAATAATAATAATAATAATAATAATAATAATAATAATCATAACTATTATTATTGAACAATTACTGTACAATATAATCATAACAATTTCATAATTCTGTGTTGTATTGACTTAGCAGTGGTAAAGTACAAGTCCTTTCTGGTCTGTATTTTCCTTTGGAGACTCGAAGCCCAGTCCAACTGCATCCTAAACACCCTTAGCAAATCACCGCAGCTGCTTTCTCTCATCGCTCCGGATTTATTCCCGTCATGGAAACAGTGGCTCAAATGACAAGTAATACAAATTCATTCAGTCCATCCATATTGCGGTGAAATGTTTTTGCTGCCTCAATTCTTGAAATTAAACACTACACCTATAAATGAGCGATCTGATACATTGTACATTAGCAGCCAACAGAAGAACATCAAACATCAAACATCAAACAAACATCAAACAAATATAGTCAGTAAAATCTTTAATAGATGTGTTGGAGAGTGTGTGGGACAGGGCCATGTTTATTTTGTGGCTGGGAATTCTATCTATGCTGTGTACTTCAACAATTCTTTAAATTGATTCCTAGTGATCATGAGCTAACTAATTATCTTGTGGCTCTGAATTTTGGTTACACTCTCACTAGGCTGAATCGGACTTAATCTTGCTCCAAAACCTACAACATTTTACCAGCTAGTATTTTTTTACGAAAAGATAAATGACTAAAAAATAAACTTTGCTTTACTGTACAACAATTAGCAGCCTTATGTAACTCAGTTAAGGAAAAGTACCAGGAGTTCATCCTTAATTAAAAGTTGCACAATCCCCAGATTACCCAGATTACTAGGCTTACTCAGGCTTCACCCAGTCAGCTGTTGGGAAATAACTGTCACTTATATGCCATATTCCTGGGAAAACATCTCACTCTCACCTCAAAGCATCTTTCTAATGCAGCATATTGAATTAAGCTTTAATGCCTCAGTCCCCCTACAGGTCAATAATAGAGGTAAATAATGGTAAATAATGGAATTACCCTGCAAAGAACGTGGCACCACAGACACCCTGCATAGGACAGGTGGTCCTCTCCACAAGTGAGAACGTAATGATCTGATTATGAAATTTTTTTTGCTTTGGTTTGTCATGCCTGCAGCACTTAGCTTAAATGGCCATGAGTTACTGTGGAGGGTTAAACTCAAGAATCATGAAGATGGATTTGGACTGTGTGTTCATAAGTGAACAGTTGACCATCTCCACAATGATAGAACAATTATGAATAGACATTCTGGGTTAAGAATGAGGTTCCCTTTTGAGTTTGGCGCCTCTCAAGGCTTCTTCCTCGTCCCATCTTAGAGCTCTGCTGCATGTAATTCTTCTAAATTTAATTCATTTTTATTTGTATAGGGGGTTTAACAATGGACATTGTACAGAACCAGCTTTACGAAAGTAAATAGATGTTTAGTTTATCCCTAGTGGTGACTGTGGCAAAGAAATGCTCCCTGACATATGTATGAGGAAGAAAGAAAGAGAGAAACCAGACTTATAACACCCCCCACCCCCCCCACCCAATCTGAAACACACCTCAGTCTTCATTGTACCAAAGGACATAGGAGAAAAGACCACCTAAATAATTGTGTTATGAAAAGGTTTAGGTGTGCTTTCTCAGCTCTTATCCCTCAAGCTTACCTCCACATTCCTTTTGGTTCAAGACCTGCATTTAACCACCTTCTGCTGCTACAACATTGCTAAAGAAGGCAATAGCCATTTGGAGGCTACTGGGACTTTAAATGCCCAGTTTAATTAGCCTTGGGTGTGTGGCCTCCTTAATTCCTACAGCCTTAATGTGAATATTACAGTTTAAGCTTTTAACACAACCATGAGAACATCAGGTAAATACTGTATGAGAATACAGTTCGCTTGTGATCATCATCACTGCACCCGTCAACATTGTATATCTGCTACAAATGGACATTCGGTGCAACCCAGATGAGGATGGGTTTCCTCTTGAGTCTGGTTTCTCTCAAGGTTTCTTCCTATCGCCATCTCGGGGAGTTTTTTCCTTGCCACAGTTGCCACCGGCTCACTCATCAGGGACAAACTTACTTATAAAGAACATATTTACTTTTACCACATTATCCACATTATCTGTGTAAAGCTGCTTTGAGACAATGGTTATTGTTAAAAGTGCTATACAAATAAAATTAATTGAATTGAATTAAATCTCATGCTTAGAATGACCTGCTCAGTCTGTGAATACTTGACAAGTTGCTTGCACTAGCATGTTTTCACCATAAATGATTCTGTATTCCTAAAGAGTTAAAAATATATATACACCCCTGATTTCAAATTTTTTATTTTTTATTTTTTTTTTACTAATGTAAAAAGTGGGTTTAGAGAGGATGAATAAAAGCCATTTAGGGGAAGCAACACCTCTTAAATGGGATTCAGCATCCTCATCATTATGTAACATAAGAGCAGAAGAACAGATTTGAGACTGGTTGAGTGTGGGGAGCCTGAGACTGTAAAGGCTAGAAAAACAAACAATGAAAGGAACCACACTGAAACTTTCTTTCCATTTTTAAAAGTTTATTAAAAAAACACAAAAAGAGCGAGAGAGAGAGAGAGAGAGAGAGAGAGAGAGAGAGAGAGAGTCCTCTTTTCCTCCAAGGGAATAAAAATGGAGAGCTTTGGCACCACAGAGTGAGGCTTTAAGTCTAATTGTAGTGGTGATGGAGAGAGAGAACAGATCGAAAGTCGGAGAGACATGGCTCGTTTTGACGCACGAGTACCCATGACAACTGGCCCTTCCCTCGGGACCTGGTATGCCGCTCTCAGACTTCTGCTAATTGAACCACTTTTTTCTAAAACACATGCCAAAACTATTAGCAACATAGAGTATACATTGCAGGCTGTAAATAATTGTGCAGTGACACACATGGAATTAGCATTAAACAATCGCTCTGTGGTTACCCAGCAGACCATTTGCTGTATTTCATGAGGGTTTCATTTTGAATTTAATGAACCATGTAGAAATCAGTTTTCATATATGCTTCATCTAGTTCTGGGGCCCAGGAGTTACTGGAGTGTTAATTCATGCAGAAGAACTCTATGATCAGAGATGCTTCTAGATGTTTACATTTATTTGTTGTGTGAAGCGTAAAGCTGATGTTACATTAGCTGTTTGCGCATGGAGTGGTAGTTCAGTGGTTAAGGTGCTGGGTTACTAATCGGAAGGTCAGGGGTTCAAGTCCTGGTATTGCCACACTGCCACTCTTGGGCCCTTGAGCAAGGTCCTTAATCCTCTGTGCTCCAGGGGCACCGTTTTATGTCTGACCCCAGTTTCCGAGCAAGATGGAATATGCGAAGAACAAATTTTTAAAGTGTGCAGTGATATTCGCTTAAATGTGGTCATCATCTTTTTGCTAATATTTATTAGTCCAAATCCATTCTCAAAGTTCTTGATTTGATCAACACCCTAAAGATCCATAAAGTTACTGATGTGAACCCATTTCCAGCTGCACATAGTGGCCTACAAATCCAAAGAGAACTCCATCCAGATGTAGGGCATCGGTATGCGTCAGGCAGATCCAAAAAGAGTAAGGGACAGTAACACTGGTCACTGGTACCTTAGAAGCATAATTAACTCAACAGAGAGAGAAAGAGAGAGAGAGAGAGAGAGAGAGAGAGAGAGAGAGAGAGAGAGAGAGAGAGAGAGAGAGAGAGCGAGAG
>MU575040.1:283308-295808 GCA_024362625.1 Silurus asotus
GAGAGAGAGAGAGAGAGAGAGAGAGAGAGAGAGAGAGAGTGCATGTGCGAGAGAGAGAGAGAGAGAGAGAGTGCATGTGCGAGAGAGAGAGAGAGAGCGCATGTGTGAGAGAGAGAGAGAGAGAAAGATCATTAATCATTAATCATTTATAATGTGTGTGTGTGTGTGTGTGTGTGTGTGTGTGTGTGTGTGTGTGTGTGTGTGTGTGTGTGGGTTTGCCCGTACTTGGGGGTTGTTTGTAATTCTAATGTTAAATATCAAAATCAATTGCTCTTTTTAGACAAATCACATTCCATTCTTTTTGATGCACATGAAGTTATTCTTTACATACCAGTACATTGAAACACACACACACACACACACACACACACCCACACACACACACACACACACATAAACATATGATTTTGTTGAACTTTTCTCATGAACCCCACAGTGCTTGGCTCCTCTTTCAGTCAAAAAAAGCATTCATGTTGAAACCAAAGTTGGGAAGAAAAAGTTTCATCCATCACATTGAGTGTGTTCAATATTGCAGTTCATCATGTAATAGAAGACTCTGTGTCTTTATGTGTTTTTAAAGACAATGCACAAAAGACACCTGTGCGCTTCAGAGCTGGAAATCCCCCTCATTTCTACCGAGTGCCTGACGCAACGAGGTGCTACACACACCTACATCCCTCCGTACCTTCATCAGTTCATCCGTTCATGCAACCCAATAAAGGCTCAGAAGAGTTAAAATGAGTTGTGATGGACACATAGCAGTGTGACGCTTTCTTTTTTTGGTGCACCACGTTTTGTGTGCATGGCGAGGTGTCAGACAGGAGCGAAAGTGCCGGGGAATTTTTTCAGGACAAAAGAATGTTCTCAGCCCACTCGTGGAGAGGATAAATTGCTGTTTATGTTTTAGGTTAGTCTGACAGAAATAATGTAGCAGTGTTTATGGTTTGGCAGTTGGAGCCAGACACGTCAGGGCGCATCGATTCTCAGTGCACTGAACGTTATTGAAGGTCGGATCAGGACAGGAGACTTTTCCAGAGAGTTTTAGTTGGCGTGAGTCAGTTCTGCTCTGAAGTTTTGCAACTTATAATTACTTATTGCATTTAAACAGTAGCAGGTAAAGACAAAACAATAGGAGTGATATACAGAATCACAAACTGTACAGTGCAGATGTGCTAGGGCTAATTCTGTTCTCATGCAGCCAGGACACAGTAATTAATACAGGAACTGGCCAGAAGAGTCCAGATCTGCTCAAGCTTCTCTTTCCTGCTGCAAGTCCCTGAAGACCTGAAGAGTTTAGGAGTCAGGATCAATTTCTGGAAAGGAAGTGATCCACAGTGGGACGGTAGCGCAGGATCTTCCTCTATCCCCTGAGTCTCCCACCATGGCCAGCACTAATACACTCTTACTTCTCCTCACATGACCCCATGACCGTCCTGGATCTCCATGATGATGAGTCCAAAAGTTGTTCCGCATCTCGATTCATTCCCTCTGTCTTTGGCAATGCTGGAAATGTTTGGGGGATTAAAACTGTCAGAGTGCTAGCATGCAGTGTCCGAGAAGCTCTCTAACCCCGTTGATAATTGCACTTGAGGAAAACATGGTTCTTGTTTGATTTTGCGCCTCCTCTGTCTGTCTGTTAATTCGAACCATGGTGCTCAATCAGTGCTGGTGAATGAATACTGTGATAAACAGTGGTTAGGGGTAGGTGGGACGGGGGAATGGAACATCTCACTCCCTGCTGTCAATGTGCCAGGACTCAAGGACTTTATTGCTTTTTGTGACAGCATTGGTAGATTGAAGGGTAAAAATGTGTGTGGTTGTAGCCCAAATCCGGTGTTCTGTAGTAACTCTAGTTTTGTTAACTCATCTACAAACATTGTGTACTATACTGTTAAGTTGTTCAGACAGAATAGTGCTCAGAAGGCAGCTGAATGCTGGTGTTGGTAGTTTTCCAAATTCGAAAGCTGAACACTGTGTTCTCTTTGATTGCTGGAGGGTTAATGGTCTAATGGTTCACGTGTCTGCCTTCTGGGTGAATCAGTGGAAATTGAGAGCAGCCAGTGCAAATTATTCAATTAGTTGCTCAGCAAGGCCTTGATTGCAAGGCGGGGTAAAGCAGGATGACAAATTCAATCCTGTGTGTCAGTGCTGACAATTTCTTCCAGGTAGCATTTGGCTTTGATTAACCCTTTTAGTTTACTCCGTCTTTTACAGTTTTTACACTTGTAAGCAAATTCCCTGTAACACACTTGATGGCAGGTGTGTGTGTGTATGTGTGTGTGTGTGTGTGTGTGTGTGTATGTGTGTGTAGTAGGCCTGAAGGTGTTGGTGTATGAACCTCTGCTTCATCTGTCTTGTTCCATCTCCTCCAGAGCTGATGGTTAGACAGAGTTCTCTCTAGGGATTGGAGGCTTAGTTTAAACCCATGCGATTCAATAGATTGTAGCTTATTTCATTTCCAATGTTTAAAACTCTTCGGCACTACAGAGGAGGGTGACACTACCCGATTGGCTAAAAAATTGTCGGAATTGCAAGAAATAAAGTCGCTATTGGGAGAAAAAAGTCAGAATTGCAAGAAAAAAACTTGTAATTGCGAGAAAAAAATCAAATCGGAATCGTCAGAAATAAAGTAAAAAATAGGCAAACCCTTTTTTTATGTGGTGGAAATGGGTCTTCTTCTCACCCCTCACTGTTTTCTTTCTGTTCATTCTGCAGTGTCTATGTGTTCTAAGTCAGAGCGCTCTAGAGTTTAGCCTGTGGTGTGTCTGTAATAATGGTCCAAAACATTATTTGCCTCAATGATTTTTTTGTATTTAAAAATTATTCTATTTTTGCGTTTTCTGCTGCTACATAAATATGAGGTCTGACAACACTAGGGAGCGCGAGGCGTATCCTGAGGGTTACATAGTATATAGATTAACATAGCAGAGGCAGAGCTGCATCTTCCTGTAGTCAGAACAGGAAAATAATGTCTCGTAATTACATGATTCTTTCTTTTTATACAACAAAGGTCTGTATGTGAAAGGGCCATGTGTTAGAAGTCAGAAGGCACTTAAGTAAATGGATGATTTGCTGTCTGTCTAAATCAAATAAATTCTATATAACCATGTACTATATTGAATTGCATATTAATTTGAAATCGGATCGCACTGCATTGTTATCGGGGTGTATCATATCGCATCAGTAGCTGCTTCATATGTATCTTTAATGTATCATACTGTTGGCTATCAGAGGTGGGATGTAACGAAGTACAAATACTTTGTTACTGTACTTAAGTAGATTTTTCTGGTATCAGTACTTTACATCACTATTTATTTTTTACTTTCCCTTAATTTTTTTTACACAAATATCTGTACTTTCTACTTCTTACATTTTCAAAACCGGCTCATTACTTTAGTTTTAATCTATTTGGTGAAATGACAAAATTTATTCTCATCATTTTGAGCCCTTCAACCTATTTTCTGTCATTGCGCAGCAAAGGTGTATCATTCCCTGGCTCTCACACACCACAGACGTAGGCTAGTTTACGAAGCCAACAATGAACAGGGCAGAAGGCAACGAGAAGTCTGGGGTTAACGTGAATGAGACAGAGGGAGTCAGTGATGTAAACATTACTGAGAAAAAAACATTCCTGATCACCTGACCATCATCATTTTTTCTCTGCTTGTGTTCTATCTGGTGGATGTTCAGCCTGGACACATTCATTAACACAATTTGAAATTCATTTTGTTTTAATATATAAGTAAGGGCTGTCAAAATTAACGCGTTAACACAAATACACTTTATTGACATACATTTTGTTAACACGCATTTCCTTTTGACTATTTTTATAAAAAATATTATTAAAACATAAAATCTTCAACGCAACACATATTTATTCACGATGTCCTTTCTTTATTCAGATAAATAAAATAAAAAATCCACCGAAATTTTTTTTTCTTTCAGTAAACATTTGTTTTACTGATGTGCCAAGTCTCCAATCAGCACCAAAATCCGCCATTATTCACACAATTAACCCTCTGGGGGTCGACCAATCTGCCGGTACGATTCGTGGATTTTTTTCCTCATAATGCCAAAACGAACTTAAATTAATCTTTTTTGATTGTACATATAAGAGCAATACATCATTCGAAACTGTAAAGGGTCTTCTTTTATTTGTATACACATAGCGCAAAATGCAGTGTTTTTGTAAAATAAAGACATCATTAACCGTCTGTGTGGAAACATATCACAGTTTGTTGTCCTTGAATTCACAACACCATAATTTCTTTAAAACGTTTACATATAAACACATACATAGAATATTTTGTCTTCATGCTCAAAATTGAGTTGGGTTTTACTAATATAAACATACCTTTGCATAAACCATCCGTATTTGTCCATGTGTATGTTAATTAAAGTATAACAAATTAAAAAGTTTTAATTTGAGGTAAATTTAGAGCAGATAAAAATGTATGATTATTTTTTGTTTAATGTTGAGTTAACTCATCACAATCATGCCATTAATAATGATTAAATATTGTAATTGATTGACAGCCCTAATTTTAATATGATATGAGGTACAGTTACCAGGGTGACACTAAACATTTTACTTAAGTAAATGCCAGAGCCCAAACTTCTTTACTTTTACTTGCGTAAAAAAGTGTAGTCAGAACTTTTACCAGAGTATTTTAAAACATGAGTATCTGTACTTCTACTAAAGTGAAGGATGTGTGTACTTTTGTCACCTCTGTTGGCTATGCATCGAGATGCGAATCACCTCACATCCATAATAATTATATATATACTTGTGCCTGGCTTGCTCTTTAGGAATTAACTTGCAATTAAATATTGATTTATTCTGCCACTTTGTGATCATATACAAATAAAATAAAACTGAATTGAACTCAGAGTGACAATTTATGGAAAAGGAAAAGACTTATAGCTTTTAAAATCATGTAGCGGCATGTTGTTTACAGAACAACACAAACACTATAATTCTATAGAATCATAGGGACTCCATGAGGATTGAGAGGGTTTCAGAAGGAATAAGTTAAGGGAAGAGAGTCACTTTGAGGAGCCCAGAGCGAAGTGCTACATTTTACAGGGAGGTGACACCAGTTCAGCGTTCAGCATGGAGGGGAAGTCGAAGTCCAGAGAAAGCGGTGACCTGATCGAGAGCCATATTTACTTTGGAGCACTTGTAAAGGACTGCAGTGAGATAACGGATCTGTCTCTTTTCCTGTAAATGAATCATTGATAGACAAAAAAGGAAACTGTCCTTTATCCTTCTGCCATCTCAGAAGCACAGAAGAAACAAAAGATAAATAAGAATTTCCTTTTTCTCTTCCTTCTATTTTGGAGCATCACTAGGATGCAGGTTGGTTTGAAAGATCAGATGCAGATAGATGGAGAAAATCTGCTGTGTCAGAATCAAGTTTAAAATCACACTGAATATGCACTGGATATAAATAAATGCAATAGATGCGTTGATGTTTATACTTTAAAAAATAGATTAAATGTGCATTTTAATAGTTAGGAAACTAAGAAATGATTATTGTTTTAATATATTAATAGTATAATACTTATTTTTAGGTGGTATTTATTATCAGGATAATTAAAAGTAATATTTATCAGGATTAGTATTTAATGCTACTAGAACCATTTCAATATTAAAAAGCATATACTGTGTTCATCTTCAGTTAACAGTAACTCTAAGCTGGTCAGATTCATGTTTGACTCTGAATATTGAGTGCAACCAGGCACAAACTGTGGATGGAATGTTTCTGCATTTACATCGACGATTCCCTTGAATCCAGTCCTATCTGAAGACTTTGCCACCCACATGCTTCGCCATGGGTATAGTGCACTTTGGGTGAACATCTTGGTGTGGCAACAGGGCTAAGACATGTTTTTTTTTTTTAAGGAGAAAGGGCTTCTGTCATTCCACCCTGATTTATAGCCCACATGTAACGAAGATCTGAGATATTCACACATGCAATAAGTGACCAGAACCCACAGAGTTTAAAGGTCTTTTAAAAGTGTTCCTGATTTTTATATTTTTTTTATGATTACATTTTTTTGATGATGGCACTAGAAGTGGCTTGTCTTTGAAATTCTATTGCATTTTCTTTTGATCGATTTCATTTAACACTGTGAACCTATAAATGGTTTGTAAGCTCTTTGAGGAATCTGGCTTCAGCTTCAGAAGTTGGATATAACTACAAAAAACAAAATTATACAGAAACAGCTGATCTTAATTTGAGGCTCATTAGAATCCCTACACTGATGGCAGGTATAATTACATTTGAACATGAGTTTTAAATGGGAATTGGTTCTGTTTGAACACAGACACATGCCCTGGTTTTTAGGGGGTGCTTACTTATACAACCAACATTTATTTATTTATTTATTTATTTATTTATTTATTTATTTATTTATTTATTTATTTATTTATTTATTTATCTATTTATTTTTAATGCAAAAATGTTTTGTATCCATCTTTTTTTTTGTCCACAGAAAAACAGCATTTATAATTGGGGTTGACTTTTCACATCAACTCTCTTTGTGTGCATGTATCTGATATTACTGCTGAATCCCAGGTGCTGTCTGAGTAGGAGTCAGTGTCAGGGCGGGAAAAACTCTGCAACTATGCTGGAAATCACTGCTGCTATAGCATAATGGAAAAAGGTTTACTTTGATTTACAATTCTGAGCAATTCTGTTTTTTTTTCCTGCAGAATGTTAAAGATGCACATGTATCACTATCATACTGTTTACATGCTGTTTATGCACCTTTGACTGTATTATAGTATAATGTTTACATGCTGTCTTTGCACCTCTTGACTGCTGCTGTTCTTTTGCACTCCTTTGTTCTGTATGTTCTGTTTATATTTACTCCCAGTTATAGTTTTTACATTTTACATTTCACCTCACACAGTACTGTATAATTTGAGTTTACAGTAGGTTTACTAGTCGGCGCTATATTGCTTTTGTGTCTTTTCTTGTGTTGTCTGTCTGTACTGTTTTTTGTCTGTACTGTTTGCACCAGGTTGCACTCGATGCACTTTATGTAGCTTGTGTGTTGTGTTGTAGCTTTATGTTATTGTTTAGTGTAGCAACAGGGTTCTGGAGGAACGTTGTCTCGTTTTTACTGTGTACTGTGTACGACTGTGTATAGTAGAAATGACAATAAAAGCCTCTTGACTTGACTTGACTTGAAACTCCCATGCTATCCTCCCTTTAAAGTGAGAAAGTATCACTTCATGATTACTTTATTGGTCTAATGCAAGTGAGCTCTACACACGCTCTGTACAGTCTCTATGCATGCTCTACACACGCTTCATACAGTCTCTATACATGTATTACATAGGCTGTATACAGGCTCAACACAGGCTCTATAAAGGCTCTACTCAGGCTCTATACAGGCTCAACACAGGCATTATACAGGTTTTATTCATGCTCTATAAAGGCATTATAAATGCTCTATACAGGCTCTACTCAGACTCTATACAGGCTATTTTTAGGCTCAACACAGGCTCTATAAAGGTTCTATTCAGGCTCTGATTAGGCTCTACACAGGTTCTTTTCAGGCTCTATAGAGGTTCTGCACAGGCTGTATATAGGCTCAGCGCAGGCTCTCTACAGGCCCAGGGACTCTGTAGGGCCTGTGTAAGGCCTGTGATGGCTTTACTATGCAGGCTCCACTAAGGTTGTATGAAGGACAAATGCAGGTGCTACACAGTCCCTACTCCTGGCAATCCTGGGATTTGAACCCACAACCTTGTGATGATTATTAGGCGTACTTATCTACTGATGCCTTATCTACTGATGCCTCCACACTGCCAAGCGCAAATGCAAATTAAAAGTCAGAAACAGTTTGAGTAAACAGGATTACTCAGGGTAATTTATGGCAGGAGGCTTTGTGAGGTAAAATAGTCGAGTTAATGCGAGAATTTTGCTCCCTTGCAAAATGTTATTGCAGAAAGTTCAGGTTTCAGCCTTCCAGAAGATGCTGTTTTAAAGCCACGAAAAAAAATGCTGAATAGCAAGTAAGGATATGTTGAGCTATTGGCAAGCTGCTGTGTTTTACTGGAAGTGTGTGTGTGTGATATGTGAGTGAGTGTGTAAGTGAGTAAGAGAAAGAGAGAGAGAGAGAGAAAGAGAGAGAGAGACAGAGAGAGAGAGAGAGAGAGAGAACAAATTTGTGGTATATGACTTGCGATTGGTTGTTGCAGGTGAGAGCGAAATACAAGAGCAAGCCTCAAACTTTCACCACACACACACACACACACACACACACACACACACACACACACACACACACACACACACACACACACACAAATTCACCTGTAGAGTCCACACTATAATTCTTTAATTCTATTCCAGTGTATAAAGCACTATAGAAATTAACTTGAACTTGAACTTGAACCTGAAACTTGAACATTGTCATTCTACACAACACTGATTTAAGTAAATCAGACCAAACGTATTTTGATGTAATTTAAAGATATTATATTATAATTATTATATTAATTGAGTAGTATTTAATTGAGTAGTAGTTAATTTAGTCATTTGACTGGGAATCTTGAAGTCAATTAGTTTTATCACAACCTCAAAATCTCTCAATCATGCAGCCAAGTTTCAAGAAGGAAAAACTCCAATAAATAGAACGAATTAACTGTATACATTAATAATAATTAGTTTAATATTAAAATAGTTGAATTTTATTCATAAAAATAAATCTGTCCTGAGGCTATGGAATTATTTTTACATTTAATGTCGTCCTTGATAAGTGCTAAACTGTTGCATTATTATCATTCGATAATATAAATCCTTGATTTTCGCAGCCCCATGTACCCTCATATCAAACAACCCAACTCCTGCCCAGTGCTGTGTGGGGTGTCATTCTACAGTCCTGCTTCTATATTACAGCTAAAAAAATCATGTAGATCCAATAAAGAGCTTTGTAAATGTATACTGTATTGCTCAGCTTCTCAGCAGGACCCTACTTCTAATCACACCCTTTGAATTCCCAGAAAGCATTGCCACTGGATTCGTAACGCTTGACAGTAGGGTGCGCCTTTACCGCCATAGGAATTAATCTGGAGCAATATCGAAAAGATTTTCACCACTTTTTTTGTTCCTTCCCTTCATTCTGTTTGTTGTTCATCCCTAAGTTTTTTCATTTGATCTCTGTGAGAGTCCGTAAAGCCGATGAAAACCCAGAGCTTCGGGATGTTCACGCAAGAGATCAACTTTGCGGCATTTACATTTATTAATTTGGCCGTGACTTTGATCTCTTCCATGTGAGTCTGAATCCAAGTCTTGTTCAACACAGTCTCGGGACGCAGCCTTCTGGACATGTTTTTTTTTTTTATATTTACTGTTATTTGGAGTTATATAATGATCCAGTTAAAAACAAGTATTTCATCACTTTTTTACAAAAAAATGTTTTCTCTAGCTTGCTGACGTCTCATGGGCATGTTCCTATGCTGCTGGGACTTCTCTCTTTGAATAAGAACAAATTTTGACAGAAGGTGGAGAGATATTTTTGCTGTGTTTTTTTTTCTTGAAGCTAAAAGCTCAGCTAGACTTGACATCCCAAGGTCAGACTACCACCAGCTGGTGTATGAGGCCATGTTACAGCAGATACACTCACCACACACCCACGGCCGGTGGCTTTTTGGAGATTAATGTCAAAAAGTCTTTGTATGCCTGGTTCAAATAAAACATTACTGTGGAAAACATGAATCTTAAAATCCTGTCCCGTGTTGTACAATTACATTGGAGCAAGCAGAACTGTTGTATAGAATTGAGTACCATGAAAATGTACTGTAGTGAGCCAAAAGAAAACTTCCATATGTGTGTGTGTTTGAGTAACAATAGCCAACGAGCATGAAAGCCAGTGGGGAGGGCTGGTTGTAATTATTTTTTATTCATTTGTGGGAAGTTTCTGGCTGAAACCTCAGTTATCAAGAAGATGTTGCTTTGTGTTACTTCTGTACAGTTGGTATAAAACAAGTCTACACACTCTTGCCGGTTTTTTGTGATGTGAAAAAGAAAATATTAATCATAACATTTCCACATTAAGGAAAAATGACATGTACAATGTTATCGGAAACTAAAATGACAAAATATATTAAAATGAATCGCAAAAGTACACACACTCCTTTTCAATTATGTAGGTTTGCACGAGAATCATCCAGTCATCAAGCTCATGAGAAATGAGTACATACCTGCATTCAACTGTAGTGACTCTGATTAACTCCACAAAAATCTAAGCTGTTTTTGTACGAATTTAGTTTAATTAATTTTTTATTCGTAGAGTGCGTTTAACAATGGGCATCATTTCAAAGCAGCTTTACAGAGTTAAAGCGGTTTATAAAAGAATGTACAAGTTTGTTCCTTATAATTGTACATTTATTCAGGCCATGTACACACACAAATATATTATCGTTAGAAAAGCATGTTATTCTCTTGTTTATGGCCTTCCAAACACACTGAGATATCATTTTCATTGTTTTTTTTAAAAAAAGCTCTCCAAAGTGAATACTTTTAAATCTTTGTTTTTGCATCGCAGTGTGGACTGTGAAAATGGAGGGTTATTGCAAATACTTTGTCAATTTCGTGACAATTCAAAGAGCTGGGATGTAAATGAACGCAGGTTGAAGTGTCTTATGTTTTGTTCAAGGTCAGTACATGGAGGTAAATGTTCTCAGATGTTTTACTGTAGATGAGCAACTTTTGGAAAATTAGTGAAAACAAAACTGTGCATGTTTTTAGAGAAAAATGCCATTTTCACATTCGGATTAGTGTAGATGTAGCCTTTAAATAGTTTAAATTGTAATGAGTGACCATGGTGACTGTGGAAAGAAAAAACTCCCTAAGATGGCATAAAGAGGAACAGAGGAACCTTTGGAGGAATCACTCAGAAGGGTCCTAATCCTCATCTGGGTGGCACAAGGTGCTTAGTTTAATTACTGTTAAGAGATTGAGAGAGAGAGAGAGAGAGAGAGAGAGAGAGAGAGAGAGAGAGAGAGAGAGAGAGATCTCAACTTAACTTTGAACTTAACTTAACGCTCAACTTATATTATATTTCTGAAGATATTTCTGATCTTATTCTTTTGGTTACTTCGTCAAATGGATTTAATTCATTATTAATCAGATGATTTTATTTAAAAATAAGCTGCTGCCACTGACCTGATCTATCTCAATTTGCTTTTCCATCTTTTTTTAAGTCAGATGCCAAGAAACAAAGGTTCCACCATCTTTTCTTGCAATAAGTAAAAGTAACTGAATTACTTTACTCTCAGGAGCGATGAAAGGTTTAAAATGTGGTTGAGGCTGAATTCAAATGAAGCCAAGATAACATCATCTGTAAATAACAGCAGTGTTTACAGCCTTCCATACCGGATCATACCTATCAAACCTTGGCTGTGCCTTGATATCCTGTCCTTGATGCAAACACAAACAGGAGTGAAAACAACAAACCCTCTTGATGAAGTCATTGCGTGAATGGTTTCTGCCAAGAAGGCAGAAACACTCATGCAGGGAGCGGATTGAAGTAATGACTATGATACCCCATGGTTGTGTAGAATTTTCTACTTAAGACTCAAAAGATTAGATCAAATCTAGCAAAAAAGTTACCCTCATAGCAAAAAGCAGGTCCATTTTCTCAATCTGAACAAAAAGCCATATAGGCTTTATTTAGATGACTTCTGTTCCTTAAATCCCTGACAAAGACTCTTTCTGGTGGGCTATGGAGTGTAATATTCCTATAATTGGCACACATTATCCAGTCTACTGTCTAAAAAATGTGCAGTTTGTCCATCCGAAGACTTTGCCCCAGCTCTCCATGTTCCAGTAAATATGTATGCTAATCACACAACCACAGCCTTGACTAGTGCATGCAGTATGTTAACTTCAGCCTTATAGGGAAGATGGAATCTAAACGCGATTGCCCAGTAGAGGTCAACACTCCCCAACACTTAATTATTCCCCTTGTATTCCCCTAAGGCTTGAGCTTTGCTTGGAAAACCTTCAACTTATCAGCTAACCTCATCACTAAAGTCCAAATAATGTGTCTGAGGGCTTGCACAGAATTTTTATCTGGTTCACTACTCGGATTCAAATCTAAAAGTCTAACCCAATTTCACTTATCTCTCAACATGAGCATTGAAGTCCAGCAGATGGTTGCTTTTTCAAGTGTCATTCTTGCTTGCTCTAATGTTGGCTAAATAGTCAGAGCTGATGTTGCAAACACACACCACCATTAAAGTAAACCATAGGGAAAAGTCCAATTGTAAAGCTCCAGCCTGAGACTGATTCAGTATTCAGTATCTGATTCAGTACATTTTTTGAGTCCAACCCGATAAAGAATCCGGCAGTGTGTGTGAATACATGGTTGACTGTCCCACTTCATTACACCTCATACACTACATGACATAAAGTACATTTCCACAAAGACAAAGTGGTTCAGATTCTCCACACAGAGGATGTTTTTATAAACACTCTGTG
>MU575040.1:300808-311415 GCA_024362625.1 Silurus asotus
ATCTCGTGATCGTAGATTTTTCTTTCAACGTGGCTCTAAAACGCTGTTGTATCACGTAGTCATAAAAATGAGTAGATACTTGTGTGAGTTGTGCACACACAAGTGTAAGTGTGGAGCAGTGAAGCGAGTTCACCTGAAAAGCTGAGAGCACTTCATGACTAAAAGCACTAAGACACATGCACTTCCCTTATCTGTGCGATGTATGTTTATAATACTCTAAAAGAAATGTAGCAATGAGTGCATTATTAATTAAACCCGTTATTTCTCAGAACACTGGAATGTCCTGACAGTTTGGAGAGAATGAAGAAACGTTTTACTTCTATCATCAGACATGGTAACTGCATTGCATTGGATCTGTACATTTACCTTGTACAATGACAATGAAGTTTAATCTAATCTAATCTAACCTGACCTAATCTAATCTAATGTACAGTACTACAGACCAGATTTAAAAAATTTCCTTGGGGAAAGACATGCCTGCTCCACATGGAATGTTTGAGCTTAACATATTTGAAATGCTTTTCATGGCACTTTTGTTAGTACAAATAAGATTTTTCTTGTAAGCAATACACACTTGAATATTTCATTTTACAGTTTTTCTCAGCTGCTTTAAAATATTTGTCAAATCATACTTAATAATTGCAAACCAGTAAGTGCATTTTTAAAACAATTTGTACAAACAGAAACACATGTTGGTATAAGTTTTTGTGTCAGTGAACATCTCATTTCCACCAGAATAACAAATCCTTTTGTCATTGTTCACAAACAAAATCATTAAAATGTTTAATCATGTTGTCAGTAACACTGTGCACAGTCTATTTCCTGATGTATACTATAGTTTGGATTACAATAATTGAAAATGCAGGTTGAATTTCTTCTGTATGACATCTACGAATTTCAACAGAACAAATGTACACTACATTACTATATGTGGGATATTGATTTTAAGAGACCAGACAGGATTCAGATTTTTACTGTACTGTACTAGCGTCATATATTTCCTGGTTGTTTATCCATTTTTACAAAAATTGTAATTTTGTGTTTTGCTTTGTCTGTATATGCTCACCAATTGAAGGTTCACGAGATTCACCTTTGACCTGTTTTAGAGAACTGGTTGATTATTGGTTGAACTGATGCTGTTCACTCGCCTCATTAGTGACATTCAAGATTCATCTGCACAATTCATCAATTCTAAAAAAAAAGTGTAATAAAAATTTTACAGAAAATGACAGCTGGTTTAACCATTTTGCATACAAAAAAAAAAAAAAAAAAGTGTAATAAAAATTTTACAGAAAATGACAGCTGGTTTAACCATTTTGCATACAATGACGTATGCAATGAATAGATGCTGAGATGTTTTAGGGGCTAAAAATTCAGGTAAGAACCAGTATAATATATTTTAATCAACATAAAACAATACAGCTGATAATGTAGAAAACAGCAGACACTTCTACAAAATCAATTAAATGAATCTACCAAAGCATTCACAAATGATAAAAAAAAACAAGAAATGCTTTAATGATGTGCACAAGTAACTATGTACATGATGTGGAGGTTGATCTGATCTTAGAAATGCTCCAAATCAATGTAGAAAAACTGTTTTTATCAGTGCATGAGCGAGTTCTGCACATCCGAACATCTTGCGCACTCTTGCACGTTTTAAGAAATTGTCTAGGAGGTGGAAATAGAGAATGGATTGTACGTCAGTCTGAAGAATTTGTTTCTGCCTGAGTCTTTATGTTGGCACTTACAGCTTGCCATCAGTGCCAACATCAGTGCTATGAAGTGCTTCAAGCAGGCAGCTCAAGAACCTTCCATAGTGTTTTATGAAAATAACTGTGTTGGAGCGATAAAAAAAAAAAACAGAGGAAACTTATACATCTTACATTTACATCTACAGTATTTAGCCGAGGCTCTTATCCAGAGTTGCATACAAAGTGCTTAAGAGTCTCTATCACTAACTAAATCAACACTGTTTTTCTAGATTACAAACTTAAGGTACCATCAGCCTACAACTCTTTTGAAAAGATTATTATTTTATATATTTTTTTCTAAAACAAAACAAGCACAAATCTTTCTGATGTTGTAGAGAAGGAACCGACAGTAAATGAGTCACATTAGCAAAATGTAGAGAAAAGAACAGTTGAATGTCCATGGTTACCCCAAGGTTGCAAGCAGTGGCTTAAGGGGAGAACAGAGAGTTGTGAGTTGCTGAGCTCCAATGTACTACAATAAATCTATAAAAATTTCAGTAGCAATCTTCTCACAGCCTGAAAAACAGCAGCAGTAAGATAAAAGATCCCCAATGACTCCCCAATGCTGTTTCCTCTGACTAGACACTCAAGGACACTGGAGCTCTGAACAGCACTTCCGTTACACCTAAATGGCTCTCTGGTGAGGTGGGATGGGAGTCTGGGTCAAGTCCTAAAAAAAAGCCACAGTAGGTTAACTCTTTGTAGTGGATTTATTCATGTCATGTCATATCAATTCAATTTTTATTTGTATAGCGCTTTTAACAATGAACATTGTCTCAAAGCAGCTTTACACAGAAATCATTTCCACATTTATCAGTAAATACATTTTGCTGTACATTATTGACAAGAATGTAGCGTTTCAGCCCATCTGAAGAACATTCATTTTATTATTCAACATGGATCAGCTTAAAGGAGGAAAACATTTTGCATGGATTGAACTTTTTATAATTAAAAGAATGAAAAACTAAACATTTAAAATGTTCCTTAATTTCACTGAGCATGAGGAATGGCATCAACTTTGATGTGATGTTTGTTAGCAACTTGAGATTAAGAGTCTGCTTAAATATTTATTTATGTATTTGTTTGTTTTTAAGTATCCACAGTCAACAATCCACCTGTTTGTCTCCAGGGTTATCAACTGCCTTATTAACATCAGGGCAGCGATTCTCTCTGATTATAACATTGTTTTTGGTTAGTTCAGGATATAGCTATTGACTGGGATAAAACATAATAGTGAAGAAAAAAGTGGCTTAAAAATGGTTTAATCCTCATATTAATCTGCAAAAGTTCCTGTCCTGTCCTTTTTATCAGTTTATACTTACATTTATTATATATATTATTTCTGTTTTTGCTTGGATAATATCAGCATTAAACACTTATTCATAGAATAATAATAATAATAATAATAATAATAATAATAATAATGATAATAATAAAAAGAATTAATAATTGCAGCTTTTCATATTACTGAAGTATTTCTGTCCTGAAAACATGAAATTGCAGTTTTACCTTTCAATGTCGAATAAATATCTTTTCACAGAAAAATTAGCCAAATCAACAATTACTTTTTTTGGTTTGTTTGCACATCACACAAATTTCTGGGTAGGATGTTAATAATGATTACATGTGGTGATAATCTTGGTAAAATATTACTCCAGTAAAAGTAAAAGTGCTCCCAGTTAATGTTTTATCCACTAATTAATAAAAGGGACGACTGATTTTGCAAAATATAGTTGGTTAAACAGTAAGATAGATTTTTAAATGGAGTGAAGTTAAAATAACTCACCCCAAATGGAAATAGTTTAGTAAAGTACAGATATGTGAAAAAGCTACTTAAGTAACAAATTACATTTACTTACTTACTATACAACACTATAAATTATATGCAGAATAAACTGTAAAATTATTTTATTTGCTGCCTGGAACATTTTTAAACCTGCAAATACACCGATTAAATAATAATCACCTCCTGAAATCATATTGTGGAGCACCATGATAAAATGCTGTACAATCTACAGACCCTCTGTACTAAATATAAAGTATTTGGATTAAACTCTGACAGGTCTAGAGATGGTGTGGTGACAGTTTGAGTGTAAACTGGTCTATATTAAAAAGTGTAACCTGAAGTTACCTGTAATTTTGTATACTGGGTATTTGTTTGGAGTTGTTAGAAGTGTGCAGTTGTGAAGCTGTGCTGGTGTAACGGTTCTTCAGCTCACTCCTCATTCAGTCTGTTTTTCACCGAATGCACTAAAGGCAGCACTTTACTCCTTTTGTTTCCAGCTGGATAAATTCGAGCAGGCACGGTTTATTCAACAGCAATTATTCACAGTTGCTTTTTTACTGATGCAAGCTGTTATTTCGATCTTCGCACACCCGCACTAACGGGGTTTGTTTTTATGTCATTGGCTAACGCTGACTCATGTCCTCTCGCTCATTAGTTAAGCAAATTCATGTTTACCGCATAACATATCCATTCACTGGCCTTCCGTTCAATTTGAGATCAGTAGATCGATACGTCACGGCCCGCACCATGCATGTCGTAATTAAAAATAATAAAATATCAAAAGATACAACAGAACACATTGACGTCTATTAGACTGAATGCAGAGCTATTAATCCGGCTGCTCATTGATCACTGAGCTGGAAAGCGAATGGACACACAGTCACAGCTCATGAAAAAAAAGCAGTCTCACTCATTTAGTTTGCTCTTAATTAGCAGCGGGGTGTCCTCAGCCCTGGAACACTAGCTGCAACTGGAGCGTGAGAGGCTTTAAAAAGAAGAAGAAAGAAAAGAAGAGGGGGAGAAGAACCTCTGCCACTTGGCTTCGTATAAGTTATTTAAAATGGGTTCTGTAATGTTCCAGTGGTTTTGTTCTTCCTTTACTGCTTAAAAAGCTGGCGGACTGTGCGGAAGTATGGTGCAGATTTTCGTTCCTGCTGCAGGAGAACATACACAAACATATACACATATGGCCTCGTTTATTAAACTGCATCAGTTAGATTTAGGAAGAAAATTCTGTATCAGTTGAGAGGTTGTTTAAATGAAGTGCTATTTCATGCATTCTGAGCATTTTTACAAGAGTGGGATTCTTATGCTAAACATGGCCAAGTTTAAAAAAAGGTATGTTTTTTTGTACCAAATACATTCCTTCTGGATTCGTGTAAGTTTTGGAATTTTTTTATTTTTAATAAATGATTTTAAGAATTGGCTCATCATGATGTTATGAAGGGCGGAATTCCTTATATGGGCACTTCTCCTAAAACAGCAACCAGAGCGAGAGTCAGAGCCACACCCACCATCGTGCTTCATTTGGTTGGTTGTCGGCAGCGCTGTACAGGACACGCTAGAAAAGAATGTCTTCAAATAACCTTGTTCTTACTATATATACAGGTCTTGTTGTAGTCGTTGCTGCTGTTGTTCTTGATGTTCAAGATGCTGAATCAAAATCTGGATGAAATAGGTACAGCTGGGTCTCATTGTTAAAGTTTTTGGCCCTGTTTTATTTTAGCGATGTCACAGACGATCGATACACAAAAAATTTGTTCACAAACAAGTTGTAAGCCTCAGAAAATGCAACCAACACCACCATAGGGAAAAGTATGATCTCTGTGACTTTCACCTGATCTACGGGAGTGTTTCACAAACTACTGTTCTGCAAACTGAGCTCTAACGGAGCTGTTGAATGTTAGACACATGGCGCTTTTCCACCTTCCACTTCAGGATGCCCCACAAGTGCCCAATAGTGTTCAGGTCTGGAGCCAAATTCGGCCACTCCTTCACCTTTATCTTCCTCAGCAAGGCAGTTAAGGTGTGTTTAAGGTCCTCTTAAGGTGTGTTTGGGGTCGTTATTATCAGTGTTGGGCAAAGTTACTTTTAAAAGTAATGCATTACAATATTATATATATACAGGGAGTGCAGAATTATTAGGCAAATGAGTATTTTGACCACATCATCCTCGTTATGCATGTTGTCTTACTCCAAGCTGTATAGCTTGTATTTTCATGCAGGACAATGCTCCATCACACACGTCCAAGTACTCCACAGCGTGGCTGGCAAGAAAGGGTATAAAAGAAGAAAATCTAATGATATGGCCTCCTTGTTCACCTGATCTGAACCCCATTGAGAACCTGTGGTCCATCATCAAATGTGCGATTTACAAGGAGGGAAAACAGTACACCTCTCTGAACAGTGTCTGGGAGGCTGTGGTTGCTGCTGCATGCAATGTTGATGGTGAACAGATCAAAACACTGAGAGAATCCATGGATGGCAGGCTTTTGAGTGTCCTTGCAAAGAAAGGTGGCTATATTGGTCACTGATTTGTTTTTGTTTGGTTTTTGAATGTCAGAAATGTATATTTGTGAATGTTGAGATGTTATATTGGTTTCACTGGTAAAAATAAATAATTGGAATGGGTATAAATTTGTTTTTTGTTAAGTTGCCGAATAATTATGCACAGTAATAGTCACCTGCACACACAGATATCCCCCTAAAATAGCTAAAACTAAAAACTACTTCCAAAAATATTCAGCTTTGATATTAATGAGTTTTTTGTGTTCATTGAGAACATGGTTGTAACATTTAAAATGTTAAATAACTTCTTAGAGAACAATAAGATGATCGACTAACATTTGACCACAAGGCTGAACACTTTCCAGTCGCACTTCTGTACACTGCTTTGCAATCTGCCTTCGCCATCGGGAATGTAACCATCGTTCGTGTATATAAGGTTAAGGGTGTGTCTCTAAAGCACTCTAAATCTCTAAAGCAAAGCTGCACTCATGCATCTGTTTTTGAAGGCATTTTCTGCACCTGACGCAGAGCTCGAGGACTCAATGTCTTTGATGGACCCTTGTGAGGTCTGTTCCGAGTGGAATCCATCTGTATGACCCTGGCCACTGTACTGTAACTCAATTTCACGGTGTTTCAGATCTACTTATAGCCTTGGCAACTTTGTGGAGAGCAACAATATTAATTCTCAAATCCTCAGAGAGTCTTTACCATAAGGTGCCATGTTGAATATCCAGTGGTCAGTATGATAGAATTGTACTCAAAGCACCACATTTTAACTGCTCTAATACAAGATACACAAATTTGTATGCTCCTGTCAAGCAGAGATAAACATGAACATGATGAATAGGACATGTGGCTTTGCATGGTTAAGTGGCATGCAGCTTACTTTTGTTGCCAGTATTTTGGCAGTAATGCTGTATGTTAGACAGTAAATCTGTACTGCTATACAGACTTCACACTGACTACTCCAACATATATTCAATTTTCATCTCTATAGTATTGCCCCTTAAGAAGACATACCAAAATGGTTGCTGAAATGTGAGGGGTGTACTCACTTTTGTGAGATACTGTATATAATTATCTGGCCATGCATGGACAAGTGGCAGTTCATGAGTGGAGGGCGAAGCTGGAGGCTCTCTATTTCAGTGATACCAAAAACACAGAAACAAGTACACGCTCTAACAACGAGACAACTGAACTCAGTTGACCACTGGCAAGTGTAATTAATCTCACAATGTGGGATATGCGTTTATCCCAGCAGTGTCTCAATATATTCCACAAAAATAAAAATGGCACGAAAAATCTATTAAAGAGAAAAAAATCCAAAATGAAATAAATTTATTATTTTCGTCAAAATTCTTCAAACAATACCCCATAATGAGAACAAGAAAGAAGTCTGTTTGCTTGTCATAGAAAATTAATACAAATGAAAACGTATGTGCGAAAGTACTGTGAATCCTGTACAATGCACTGTGCGTGTGTGTATATATATATATATAATATTTGTTTATATTGTTTATATGTTTTTTTTGTATATCATATAGTTTTGTATATCATATAGTGCAAAAACAGACATAAATAAAATAAAATAAATCTGTCAGTGTCCGAAAATAATCTGGCCGAAATAATCAGCAAATTCATGTTTATGATTTAGCAATTTAGTAATTTTAGTATTTATATACTTTCTTTACAGCAATTATAAAAGATTCTGTACAGTGCTGTATTTAATACACAATGACAGTTTAATGTATTTCCTCATAAATATATGGAAAGTTTGTCTAAAAAACCCTCAGTTCTCAATGCAGCTGTTGTCAATTTTTACAGCAAAACGTTAGTGAATTCCTTATGATAGAGAAGTCAATGCAAAAGTTTTCCTATAAAATCTTCTTTTCTTTATCCGCTAGTTTATGAAGAGCAGAAGGAAGCTGCATTCAGTCTGTCCACACCAGCAGCATGATGGCACAGATTTACACCAATCATCTTTAAGCATAATTCTTATTGACGTCAGCTGCTAATGGTGTTATTATGATGAACTGTTTGGCATGAGAAAGAGGAGGCAGAAGAATGCAGCTGGGATCGCTGCAGTCAGCGCAGAGGGAAACTTGGGCAGTTTTTTTTCTAAACCTTCCAAAAAAAAGTAGTATTTTATGCTCTAATGCCAGGCTCAGCACTCTCAGTGTTTCCTGCTTGATTTTCTGTGAGCTCTTTTTCCAAGAACTCCATGATGCAGAGAACACAGACTAAATACGTGTGACTTTTTACAGCCTCCATGTTCAACGCGATTTATTGACCAACCTGACGAAACACAAGGCTGTTAAAGGAGAATTCGAGGAAGTTCAGCCGCTCGAATAGCACACAGCCCTAAAACGTCAGAGGTGACATGAAGCTGCGATGCACTTGGTAGTTGTTCTGGTTTGGTGTGTTAGTATTTTGTTTGCTTGCTGAAGGAATATTTTTATTTTATTATTATAATTTTACTTCAGGGTTTTGTTTTTACAGCAGAATAGTACAAGATTTAATGTCTAGATTAGAACTAGTGTATAAATTTTGTAGTACAGCAGTGTTCATTATGATTGCATTACTGGAGTGGTGTAAGCTGTTTAGATATTCAAATGATCAGAAAAAAATCCGAATTTGTTTAAGAATTTACCAAAATAAAATGCTGGCCTTGTTTTGTGTTTCAAATAATTTGTTCAAAATATTTATATATTTAAAATTCGCTTCATTTGTAGTCATTTTTTGTTATGTGGGTTTATGGGACTTTTGAACCACCATTAGTGCAGAATCCATTAGTGGCTTCATCTAACATTGTAGATTTACTCCGAGAAGTTCACATTAATCACTATGTGCTTTTCAATAGCAACAAAACAGAGACAAAGGAAATGGGAGTCCCATACATGTCCCTTTTTTACAGTATAATTCCATGCACATCTTAAGACTCTTGTTGCAGTTACTATAGAGAAAACTGTGTGTGGGAATTGTGTATCTGTGTCATGTTTTTACCGATAATAAAGCAGATGGTGGTCATTGATCCCAAATTTTTGTTATATTTCTAATTTGAATGCTTTTCTTTTCCAGTTCGCCATTTATAAACTCATTCATAAAAACCACAAATTCATTTAAATCACACGGAAAATTCTCCATGTAGGTCATTATGAATTAGATTACATTAGCTGTCTTTCTTGGTAAAGAACGGGAAATGTATGTTACTATGGTTACTGTTTGAACATTTTCCAGTCAAATAGAATCAAGTATTCAGACATACCATTAAAAAAAAAGATAAGATAAATAAATATTTTATACATCCCAATAGAAAATTTACAAAATCCAGCAGTATCCACAAACTTAGGCAATAAGGCATGCAATAAATAATATATTTTTTTAAGGTAATATCCGTAACAAAAAAAGTGTTTTAAAAAGTCTTGTGCAAACCGGACTGTAAAGGTGCAAAGTGTATTGTACATAGCGTACAGTGCATAGTGTACAGCGGCACTGGAATCTGTGTGTATGTGTGCACAAATATGTTAAAAAAAGTTCATATAAAAAGATACAGCTGCAAATAAGTATTTGAACACCTGAGAAAGTCAAAGTCAATTTGGTACAGTAGCCTGTAGTTTTTTACCAGGTTTGCAGTCAGGTTTCTGGCCTGTCGCTCTCAAAGTTTCTCTATTGGGTTTAGGGACGGAGACTGGCTAGGCCACACCAGACCCTTCAAATGCTTCTTATTGAGTCACTCCTTGGTTATCCTGGCTGTGTGCTTCGGGTCATTGTCATGTTGGAAGACCCAGCCTCGACCCATCTTCAATGCTCTAACTGAGGGAAGGAGGTTGTTCCCCAAAATCTTGCAATACATGGCTCCGGTCATCCTCTCCTTAATACAGTGCAGTCCCCCTGTCCCATTTGCAGAAAAACACCCCCAAAGCATAATGCTACGACCCCCATGCTTCACAGTAGGGATGGTGTTCTTGGGATGGTACTCATCATTCTTCTTCCTCCAAACACGTTTAGTGGAATTATGACCCAAAAGTTCTATTTTGGTCTCATCTGACCACATGACTTTCTCCCATGACTCCTCTGGGTCATACAAATGGTCATTGGCAAACTTAAGACGTACCTGGACATGTGCTGGTTTAAGCAGGGGAACCTTCCGTGCCATGCATGATTTCAAGCCATGACGTCTTATTGTATTACCAACAGTAACCTTGGAAATGGTGGTCCCAGCTCCTTTCAGGTCATCGGCCAGCTCCTCCCATGTAGTTCCGGGCTGATTTCTTACCTTCCTCAGGATCATTGAGACCCCATGAGGCAAGATCTTGCATGGAGCCCCAGTCCAAGGGAGATTGACAGTCATGTTTAGCTTCTTCCATTTTCTAATGATTGCTCCAACAGTGGACCTTTTTTCACCAAGCTGTTCGGCAATTTCCCCGTAGCCCTTTCCAGCCTTGTGGAGGTGTACAATTTTGTCTCTAGTGTCTTTGGACAGCTCTTTGGTCTTAGCCATGTTAGTGGTTGGATTCTTACTGATTGTATGGGGTGGGCAGGTGTCTTTATGCAGCTAA
>MU575040.1:314545-363023 GCA_024362625.1 Silurus asotus
CTTAAACAGGGGTGCCAATAATTGTGGAGGGCACTGTATATATATATATATTTCATTTAAACTCAATCTCTTCCCATCACTATCTCAGAGCCTTAATCGCTGAGGTACCACTGCATCCCTAAAATGGAAACTGAAATAGAGAAAATAAATAATCACACAAAATGGCAAACAGAGAAACCAGCAGCCGTGGCACTACAGACTGAGGCGGAAAAAGCTGTTAGGGTTTTAGAGCCATACGAAAGCTAAATGTGGAATTACTTTTGGACAAAATAGAAACAGTTTGCATATTAGCTCTTAGGGACTTTAGTTGAGTCATTGTTGACCCCCATGCTGTCCTTTCTGTGTATCATTAGCAAGCTGAAATGCAAATTTCACCCACGCTTCCCACACACACACACACACACACACACACACACACACACACACACACACACACACACACACATTCCAGGAGGTGCAGTAGCTGTCCTAAGGCCTGGGTCACTTGTCTACAGCTAATTTTCCGCTTGTGATCCATGTCAATAACTTTCTCTTGTTTTCCTTCCTACTGCCATTGTTCCATCATTACTGACCCACCCACTCCAGTCTTCCCAGCATCCCATGCTGTCATCTAATTGTACCCCCAGTGAAATGCACTGGCAGACCTATGGACACCCGTTTTTCATTTTTCGCTTCACATGCTGCAGACTGATGGTGATTGCTATTGATGATTTGCTGCTATTTATATTGCAGACTGTGTCTGTAACGTGGCAAACCTACTGGCATGGCTCGTCTAAGGTCTGTCTTAATCCCGCTGCAGAAAATAACCCACTATGACTGTGCACTCTGCGCAGAAGGATTACATTACTACAGCTAGATTACTATTTAGAGTTAAGTAGTTTGGACTTGTCTTGCCATGTCTCTTGTTCATCGTTGTTCTGATTCCTGCAGCTTCTTTAATTCACATAACATTATTATTTACTGGAATTATTGGAAATTCACTTTTTTTTTATTACATACTTTATCCTCAGTTTTTATGTCATAGCTAATACCTATTTCTCCAAAATACCAAAGAAAAGTCACCTGCTACTTTCTCTCGGTTAGTGAAAATAATTTTTCCCACCTCTGTTTTCTCCTGTCTTTTTTGTGTATTTGGCAGGAAAAGTCCAGGGGACCACACCCTCACACCTCATCGGTGCTGACGTCTGTCTCCTTCATAGGTACACACTAAAAGTTTGATTGAGTCTTGTTACTATACTATTATTGTGTGGAAAATTGATGAAATTAGAGCTGGTGCAGAGACAGATGCAGCCTTTCAGAGGAAATGCTTGAGTTCGGGGAAAAAAACCTGAGGAAATAATCCAGAGAGAATACTGTAGGATTAATACGAGTCCTGCCTGTTCTGGAGAGTTTGATGGGGAATCTGTAATGAATCTGTAAACTAATCAGCTAATAGTCTGATCTGTGATTTTTAAAAGGTAAACTATAATTCTGCACGAGGAAACATCTGCAGAGTTTATTATCTCTTTCCTTCTTTTTTTTTTTTCCAGTGAAATGACATTTGACAAATAAATTTGTTACAATGATGATTTATGACACATCATGTAATTAGCAACTAGCAAAAAACTAATTAGCTAATGAACTAACTGGCATCTGATGCTTTGTTAATAAGATCACTAATTATTAAACAGTATTTCAAACAGATTTCCTATTTCCTGTTGCTTAATTTCAAAAGCCAGATTTATCATGGCACAGTGCATTTAATGAATTCAGACAGCACACTAGGATTAGGACATCATTTACAAACACAGCAGTGTATATTTAAATTCTAATTGTATTTGTCACATACACATTCATACAGAGTACAACACCTAGTGAAGTGCTTTTTTTAAGACTGTCCGACATGTAAAAATAAAAAAATAGAAAAAGAATATAAGGATAAAAATCAATTAAATGAAGTTTAAAGTATAAATATATTAAAAGTATAAGTATAAATAAAAAGTATGAAAAAAAAAAGTCAAGAATAATATAATATAAATGTATATACACAGTATACAAGTGTTGGGATGTGTTTCACTGTATATACTCTCCTACTCCACCTCTACACCATCGACTAAAGGTTAGCAATGCTAGCATCTGGTAGTTTACAGCCAGGACCCTACATTCTTACAGATATGAGAGAGCGACGAAAATAGCCTGAACAATTTTGCAGTTCTGAAGGTGGAAATAGTTCAAAGAAACTACAGGACGGAGGAAGACAGACGTCTTGCTTTTATAATCATACCTGTAAGAGAACATCTCTGTGATGGTGCTGAAAATTCCAACACCACATTTTTTTAGAGATATTGTTCTTATATTTATTCTTATAAGTTATTTCAGTCATTAATTAATTTGATGGATCATCTGAATGATGCCACTTAGAAAGCATGAGGATGGATTAGGACTGCGTCGCTACACACAGGTTTGCAATCAGGTCTCCATCAATGTTCAGCTCAACTAACTAAACTTTATTTTAAAGCTTTTTTGATCAAAAAGTTCTAGAAAGAATGTATTTAAAATCCCATGATCCAATTTCACTCAGATGAGAACGAGTTCCCTTCTGAGTCTGGTTCCTCTCGAGATTTCCTATTCGGGAAGTTTATTTTATTGTTTATTTGTTAATTAGGCATTTAACATGTATATACTGAATTTAATAATTTATCATTTCTAATAAATGTAACATTCTAATAAATACAAAATAGAATTGTAATAAAAATAATAAAAAAGAAATCTCTCTACATGATCACTAGACCTTCTGTATTCCATCGTCCCTAATTTCAGTTGCTGAACCATGTTCGTTCATGCAGCTACTTCACTGATGTGATATTGTTGGTTAAACCATTTCGAAACTTGATTAGTGTTTTTCTGTGCATTGTGTGTTAAAGAGAGGAGGCATTGATATTGGAGGGTATGGGAGTTTATCTTGTTTTTTTTTGTTTTTTTATGGACCTCCCAAGAGTCATTACTACAAACAGTACTCTTTTGTAAACTCTCCCTTTATGTTCGTTTTTTTTTCCATGTAAAGGTAAGTCTGAATTGAGGAACTGCTCGAGCTATATAGCAAAGTGGAAAAGGAAAGATTGAACAAGCGGGAGGGAAGACGGAGAGCTGGTGATTAAGAAATGGTTGGGAATTGTAACTGCTGAGAGCCTTGGCTTGCAAATGAGGTGTAGACGCCAACAGTAAACAAAGCATCCTGGCAAAACAATTTGGTGCATTACAAAGGGAACAGGAGTGATGAAAATGGCAGCTCAGACGCCACAAGAGAGAGGGCTTTGACAGGAGTGGGTGTAGGGGAGGATGCTGCTGATGAGAATCACTTGCGCCTGCGGTGGAGTTTTGGACAGAGTTTTTTTTTCCACTCCACTCCTACATGTCTCTCTCACTCTTTCTTTCTCTCTCTCTCACTCTTTCTTTCTCTCTCTCTCTCTCTCTCTCTCTCTCTCTCTCTCTCTCTCTCTCTCTCTCTGTTTCTCTTTATTCTTTCAGTTTCATTAGAATGATGTGCAGACACATGATGACTGAAGGGTCAGATGAGTTTCATAGCTCCTGCCATTTAAATTATGTAACATAGACATGATAGGCCAGAATGAGTGTGTCTGTGTGTGTGTGTGTGTGTTTGTGCGTGTGTGTGCTGATGATTGTGTGTTCAGACCGTGATGTAAGCTGTATTGGTACAAAACAGGCATGGTAAACCATTAAGCTGCCCATCAGCGTCCATCAAGCATCACTTTGTGGCCAAATAAAATGGTGCTCTGTGCGAGTATGGGTGTGTTTGTGGTTTTGTGTAATTTTAGTGGCCTTATTTCGTGTGATTGAAAAATAAGGGCTTATTTCTGTCTCAAGCTTACACACATTACCATACGAAGGCACATTATCTTATACAAGCCAGCTGGTTATAAAAAAAGAGCAGCTCTGGTAGCTGTGCTGGTGATGTTTTCACTCAAAAGATGTGTTTTTTGGAAGGAGTCTCCAGTGTCAGTGGCAAAGAGGAAGACATTAGGAAGACTGTGGATTTGTGGTAACAAGGAAAGAATCAAGGGAATGACTTTATCATTGTGGGAATGTGAGCAATAAAAGGAACAATCTTGTTTCTTAATGTTTTATACGTTTAAAGCAGTGTGTGAATGTGAGTGACTGAAAGTTCAGGTCTGGAGATCACTAGAAACTCATCCTCATCTTCAAGACACATTAAACCAGGCACTGTAACCTTCGTCCTATTAAATGTTTATTTACACTTTAATTTAAACATTTTCCCCTGGACTGGGAAAAAAAGCTTTTAGTTCCCTAAAAGCATAGCCTGAAGCAAAGCCCTTGCTTTTCCATCAGTAGAAATGAATATTGGTCCTCTGAAATGCATTAACACTGACCATCATGGTTGAGATTCAATTTAATTCAGTTAAATTTATATTTTTTGTTGCGCTTTTTACAATAGACATTGTCTCAAAGTAGCTTTTTATAATGTAAAAATTCTAGAACAAAATTTACTTTTTTTTAACTTGATGTGTATTTATGACCAATGAGCAGCCCGGGGGCGACTGTGGTAAAGAAAAACTCACTTAGATGGTATGAGGAAGAAACCTTCCAGACTAAAAAGGGAAATCCATTCTTATTTTAATTGACACTCAAGTGTCAATCTTTTGTCTTATATAGTACGTTGGCATTGTGTAACCAGGAGCTCCATGCCAAAGCCTTTAAATATTACATGATGGATAAACAGCAAAATGTTATTTTGAGTATTAATTAATATGTTGTGGAGCTGGTACGTTTCTAGATGCCTCGGAATTGTCACAGGATTGACATCTTATTTTTGAAGGTCCAAAATATTAATGAAATGGCTCACAGTCGCTGGATGCCACAGTATGGGTAGAGAAAGAGGATTAGTGCAGAGGAATTAGCAAAGTTGCTCTTCTTAATATTAGCTTTTACAAGATGATCATGTATTTTGGACAATTTAAAGGCTACCCTATGTTCCCTCAGAGCAACTCAATTCCCTAAGCTGTGTATTCTTTCACAAATTAAAACGAATCATTAGAATCATATGAACTGATATGAAAAGGGGAAAAATGGGAGACTTGCTCAATGTGAGTGACTTTTACTTGCACCTCAGATGTGTTGCAGATGTGCATCTACGAGGCAAAGCCTAAGCGTGTGTTTATTGATCAAAGTGTTTAGGCTTTTCTCTGTCTGTGTTTGTACATACACACGTGTGCCTGTTCACACACATTTGTTTGGTTGAAAAACGAAAAAAGATTTTTGTCTTCAACAGACAGTCGTAGAGGAGGAGCGGGATTGTGGTCGGAGGTGAATTATTGACGCAGCTTTCCAAAAAAAACCCTTCTGGCCCTAGAACGCAGTCCGCTCATTTGCATGCTTAGAATGGGGTTTGTCCAGATCCAGCCACACACACCCACACCCACACACACACACACACACACACACACACACAAAAAGCGTTCCGCAGGGAGAGTTTCATCAGTCTGCAGTCATCAGAGCCTCTGTTTTTTTGGGTGAGTAAGCAGACGACTGTGAGATCCTGAGATCAAGTTGCGTAATCACACGCAACATTCTGCCTCGTGGCTCCAAAGCTTGGGTGCAAGTTACAGTTGTGTCGTGAGATGGATTCCATTCATGGAAACACAACATTTGTTTCAGGAAGATTTATACAAGTACTCCCTTTTACACTTTGTCATATATTCAGTCTGCTCTGTTCCACTGTAAATAGTGTTGATGGAGCTGTGATTTTGCTCAGCCGTGCAGCTGCATCGCTCCAATTGGCTGAAAAGTCCAACTTCATCAGAAGTCCAACTTTCTTTCTTTTGGTTTTGTTTTGTAAGTTTGCCTTGGTTTCTCCAGTGACTTCCACCTCGCTATCCTGACTTTCCAGTTCTTATAAAACATGATGCTATTTTAGATGAATTGCTTTGTATTTTTAGTGAATGCAGACTTTTGCATCAAGGGGATTAAGGCTTAGTAGAAACGCCACATTTAATGACCCCACTATGTCGATTAATTTATATCAGTGGGGACCTAAACATCCATATTTTAAAGTTATGTAAAGTTATGGCTGCACTGCTTCTATGTATTTGGGCATGTTGTAGTTAGTGTGTGTGTGTGTGTGTGTGTGTGTGTGTGTGTGTGTGTGTGTGTGTGTGTGTGTGTGTAAAATGCATGTGGTTGGCTTGCACCAATGGAGATAATCCCCTTGCGTCCCGTTTCCAGATGTGTGGAATGGTTACTAATTGTGTAAGACTCCCTGGGAGACACTCGTTCCTCCCCTACTGCTTCCTCCATCCTTCTTTCCTCCGCTGAACATGAGCAGAGAATCACTCTTGCTGTCCACTTCTCCCATGGACAGTTGCAAAGCTCTGAAATTTTGAAGCTGGAATTCGTGCATTTCTTCAATCATGTTCCAAATCTCTAGTAAAATAACTTTGTTTGCATTATAAACCAAGTTAAAGTGCACTATCATGAAAATTCGAATTAAATTCGACTTAAAATTCACAGCACACTTTACCTTCATCTATTTCGCAAGTTCTTGTAGAATCACACAACACTTTGTGAAGGACTATGACTATAAGTACACTGAAATAATGCGGCACTTCATGTTTAAGAATCATCACGTCTTATTTTATCAACACTGCATTGCAACATGCTTTAATATCCAAAATTTCCTCACATTTTAGCATCAGAGCATGTATTTCCTCAATGCTGAATAAATTTAGTACAAATATGGTATAAAATATTTAGAGGAGTATTAAAGCTTTGGTTTAAAGTTGTTAGGTGAAGTAAGTTTTGGGTCGTACATTTCACCCTTAAGCTTTCACCCTTAAGTGGTGTCCTATCTGAATCAATCCAACTCTTAATACCATCATTATGATGCCCCTGCTACAGAAACCATCAATATTATAGCGAAAGCAGTAGAACAGAGCGCTGCATCACAGACAGGAATCTCATACATTGGGAATGAATGTAATCACTAAAGCAAGAAACCCAATTAACACAATTCAACACGTCTCCTTTCACTGTAGCCACAACTGCATCAACTGCATACATCACCTCTAGCAGAAGCATCAATATTAGCCATTTATAAAAATTATCCTGGGTTTTCCTGGGGATTTGAAATGGAGGCAAATTGTGTGTTTTTGTGCAAATTCTACAGGAAAAAAATACAACATTTATAAATAGTTCATGAAAAAGCAAAACATTTGATTTAAACTGTTCTATCCAACCTTTCCTCAGAATGTCCTGCTTTTCTTGAAAGGTCTGTCTTGCAAATGTCCTTGTAATTGTATCTGTAGTCAGCAGTCATGGAATAAAAAAACAGCTACTAAATCCACACAAATATATTTAAGCTAGTGCAGTTTGCTACAGATGCAGGTTGAGCTCTGACTAGTGCGCTCTCTGACCATTCAGTCAAAAGATGTGAAAATGCCAACATTACTGTACACCTGCTTGGGTTTCTTGGAGTTGCAACTCCAATCTGTTTAAAAAATTAACAGCTTTAATTAGCATTCATTGTGAGCTACAGCATGCCGACAGTGTTCATTCAGAAGGCTCAATTCTGTTGACTCTGCCAATGTGTAAATTGACGGATAAGTGAATTCTGGGATACTCTTTGTGTAGTTCATCCATTGTTCAAGGACGCTAATAATATTGTGATAAAGTTAAAGTTGCACACACAGCCTATATTCTTTAGATTTTCTGCATTTCAGGCACATGCATACACATACATGCACAAACCTATCTTTCCTTCTTCCTTTCTAAATGTTGATGTTTTATGGCATTAAACTTAACTAATGGCTGTATATACATGGGAAAATGAATCAGTGTCGAATCACACCTGCCATTGCTATTGTTCTGATTTAAACCAGTTGGAGTTGTCACTAGGACATGACTGATTTGTGTGAAAATATATTTTATTTTAAGTGTTGCTTGCAGCGCTGTTGCTGAAATCACGGCTCTGTGTCATGCAATAAAATGAATGGTCACGTTGTGGCTTACTAGCATGTACCTTGGGTTAGCGCTCTCCACCGCCATCTAAATATAAAACCTATAATAAGCAAAGTAAGTGCTTGCTTAAATAAAATTGCTTCATGGTAGATTTAGTTTATCAGCAAATTACTTTCGTGACAAGAATTTCCGTAGATTCTGTAGAAGATTTTCTGCAAAATATTTCACATAACACAAAGCACATAAAGTATAAAATGTTGGCACATGCAGTACTCACACATTTTATTATTCCAAATCAGTTTTTTATTTGTTGGTGCTTCAGGTGGTGATATTATTTTGCATGGCATAACCACTGTAAAGCACCAGGGACTTCGCTTTCGGTATGCTAATTATAATCCAATAGAAAATAGAAATATTTAGATAAATATTAGTAGCCAATATTTCCAGGTAAATACTATTGGCTTATGGTGTTCAAAACATTTTATTTACAAAGCTGAACTTGCTACATATAAAATATATTTTTTTTGTATACAGTAGTGCTTTTAGCAATGGACATTTTCCCAAAAGCAGTTTTACAGAGGTAAAGACGGCATGCTTGACAGACATATCTTCATGGATGAGTGCTCATTAACTAAAACTCAACCGCAGCAAAACAGAAATACTGGTCATCCCAGGTGATTCATCCCCAGGTCAAGATCTCTAAAAACTCTTCATGACTCTCTGCTCTCCCCTTCAGCCACTGCTCGTAAACTTGGGGTAACTATGGACAATGAACTCTCTTTTTCTCACATGTCGCTCATTCCTGTCGATTTCTTCTCTACAACATCCGAAGGATTTGACAATATCTGTCCACACAGAATGCCCAGGTGCTTGTTCAGTCTCTTGTAATTTCAAGACTCGACTACTGCAGCTCTCTGCTGGCAGGTCTCCCCCTGAACGCTATTCGTCCACTGCAAATGATCCAAAAACGCGGCTGCATGACTTGTGTTCAATCAGCCCAAGTTCTCCCACACCAGCCCACTGCTGCGCTCCCTTCACTGGCTTCCAGTAGCTGCATGTATCAGATTAAAAACACTGATGCTTGCCTACAAGGCCAAAAATGGACCAGCACCATCTTACCTCAGTGACCTCATCACATCTCGCACTGCACCACGCTGTCTGAGATCCTCCAGCACTGCTCGACTGGTACCACCCTCTCTCAGAATGAGAGGTAAGTACAATTCAAGGCTCTTCTCTGTTCTGGCACCGAGGTGGTGGAATGAACTTCCCCTAGATGTCCGTACAGCAGAGTCCCTGACTATCTTCAAGCGATGATTGAAAACCTTCCTTTTCCCTAAACACTTAAATTAGCACTTTCCAAGTTTGCTTTGTAAAATTCAAGGGTTATATTTATATTAAGTTTGTAATCTTGCGTACCAGTGTAGATTTATTTGTTGCTAGAAACTCAAAGCACTTTTGTACGTCGCTCTGGATAAGGGCGTCTGCTAAATGCCGCAAATGTAAATGTTATTCGGTTGGAATGTTTATGTTTACTGCCTATAAGTTTGTTTTTCTATGCATGCATAGAAACTAATGGTCACTTTGTGGCCTAAAAGTGAGTACAGGGGTTAGCACTCTCCACTTATCTAAATATAAAACCTATAATAAGCATTTGTGTTCATTATATCTGTTTATCATTTGCAGTAGGCGTGCTTCAAGTGTGTACGTCACCAGGCAATGGCATGCAGGGGAAGTACACATTAGTTACCTAGAAAAAAAATTATTGTTAAATTTTAACATAATTTTTCTCATTTCCTCCTCAGTCCTCAGCCAAAAAAACTTAATAAAAATGTATGTATTAGAAATGTTGCATGTCTGTATACAGTCTTGCAGCTTCAAGGCAAACAGAAGTTTATATCAGCAGACTTCTTCTAATGCAGTACATTTTCATTTTATTACATTTACGACGGTCGGAAGATGACCTTATCCAGAGTGACTTACATTTATACATTTATATGAATATATATATATTTACTATTTAAACCTTAAAAAAAGACTGCATTTCTTTCAAACTTTTCTATTGGTCATATCTCAAGCTTTAAAGTGAGGACTGAGGGGAAAATGAGGTAAAGAACATACCAGCCCATACCCATATCTTGGATTTGATGTGGAGGCCCAGGAGTAGCAGCTTCGTGTGACTGGGATTTGAACTCATGACCTTCAGAATAAAAAATCACCTGCTATTAAAAATATATTACAAATATTAAAAACTAGATTGTTTTCTGACATTTCACCACAATCAATGAAACTATAAATGGATTTATATTTATATGAAAAGACTTTTTATTCTTTGCCATAAATAAAACAATTTCATCATGGGGAAGATGTGAGGAATAATACATACTTCAGGATTTGCCATTATTGGAAATGAATAAAACTTCAGGATGGAAGTATAATACATCACACCACTGGCAGTCAGCATGCACATTATATCATTTCTTCTATATCATTCATGTCTGCTACGTTTATCTGGAAAAATAAATTTGTAGAAATCACAATAATAAATGCCTAAAACACATAGGTATTTCCTGTTTATTTACCTCTTTTTTGGTTGGAGAATTTTACCATGTGTGCTTAGAAAATGGTGACAGTTTGTCAGGTGAGATTAAACACAGATGCTCACCTTTCCCCAAATACCAACATAGTTACTCTTCCTCTCCAAGACAAGATTAGAACTTAAAATAACTTAAGGGATGTGTTTTGGGGGTGCAGTTTTCCAAGAGAGATGGACGGACTGTTCCACAATCATTCAGAATCTTTCACTAAAGCTAATAGCGAAAAAGGTTTCAGCTGCTTGTTAGGGTTTATTGAGAATAACATGTGGGATGCGACATTTCCACCTCTAGTTTATATTCTTCTTGATTAAGCTTTTATTCAAAGATGCATTAGCGCTCTATTACATGTATCAGTATGTGGACAACAAGGTGCATATGAGTCTAATTATGTTCCATATCATCTTGCTTTAAATTCCTTATTTTCATCAGTATCTTCTAATATGAGGTGGTATGAAACAGATTTGAAACTAATGGTGCTAACTGGTGTTAATTGACCATGTGTGTTACCACATCTGCGATTTCATCATGGACAGCAATTTAGAACAAAGAGCAAACGTGATTCTATGTAAAACTGCGCAAATCTGCAATGGAGACGTTTGATTTTCTATGTAGATCGATTTCTTCTGGCTAAACTGTTCCTCGAGCGCGTTCTCTCAGCACCACTGCTGCTTTATCGAGCCAAAAGTACACATATCTTTCACTGAAGTAGAAGTACAGATACTCTCTGAAGTACAGAGAGCGCACTGTTTTAAAAGACTCTGGTAAAAGTTGAAATACTGACTATACCTTTTTTACTCAAGTTAAAGTAAAGAAATTTGGGCTCTGGCATGTACTTAAGTAAAAAGTAACCATTACCACTACCTGTTTAAGGGTCCCGCTGGTAACTGGACCTCACATCGTATTAATATTAGGGCTGTCAATCAATTACAATATTTAATCGCCATTAATCGCATGATTGTCATGAATTAACTCATGATTAATCGCAACGTACCTGCACAATTTTGGTTTTAAATGTGCCTTAAATGAATCCTTTTCAATGTTTAATACTCTAATCAACATGAGCAACATGGGCAAATATATGCTTATTATTAGTGAAACCAAACTCAACATAAAGCATGAAGACTAAATATACTTCTAAATGTTTTAAAGTAATTATGGTGTTGTTTTAAATTACGTAAATAATCAGGACACCAAACGAAACCTTTCTATGTTTCCACATGGAAGGTTAATGAGGTGATTTGTTGTGAAGAGAAATGACAGAGACGGAAGAAAGCACCCCCTGATTGCTTTATTTGACAACAGCGTTTTGTTGTTAATTATGTGTGTACAAATAAAAGATTTACAGATTCGAATGATGTATTGCTTTTTTTTTTTATAAAAAAAGTCAGTAATTTGAGCCGGATGTGTGCATCATGGCGGATTTTTTTATTTGAGACTTGGCGCATCTGTAAAACAAATGCTTACTGATTATAAATTATTTATCGGGGAAGTTTTATTTTTATATCTAAGTATAGAAAGGACGTCGTGAATAAACGTGTGTTGCATTGAAGGTTTTAATTTCGCCTCTTTTATATTTATTTAATTAAAATTATATAAAGTATGAATATAAAAATATTTAGATTAATTTTTATTTGTCAAACAGAAAACTAGTTTAAAACTGTGGTTTGTGAGAGCGAGGAAATGATACAATAGTGGTAGATTGAAAAAGCAGCGCAATGACAGGAAATCGGCTGATGGACTGAAAATGGCGCAATGAGAAGAAAAAAATAACATTTCATTAAATAGATTCAAACTAAAGTAACAGGCCCGTTTTAAAATGTAAAAAGTAGAAAGTACAGATATTTGTTTAAAAATGTCGAGTAAAAGTCAAAAGTTGTTAAATAAAAAAAGTTAAGTACTAAATCCAGACAAATCTACTTAAATACAGTAACAAAGTGTTTGTACTTTGTTACTCACCACCTCTGTTGCTACAGTAGGTGAATATGACGTCACTAAGGAGACCGAGGCGTGTCCTAAAAAAATTACATAGAATACAGAATAATATGGCAGAGGTAGACTGAGGCCTGTTGTGAAAGGGCCATGCGTTAGGAGTCAGAAGGCAATTAAGTAAATTGATGATTTGCTGTCTGTCTGAACCAAATAAATAAAAGCGAACTACCTGTACCTTATTAAATTGCATAACATCATATTTTTCCCATTGCATTAAATTGCTTTGTGTTGAATCGATTCAAAATCATATCTCAGTGCATCATAATAGAGGGGAATTGTATTGCATGGCATCGGTAGCTGCTCCATATGTATCTTTATTATATCATATTGTGGACTGTGAACTAGAAGTGATTGAAAAGCTGTCAGTCAGAAATTGTCCACATTGTCCATATGGAACTGTACAGCATTGCTTGTATATTAGGTAGGTGTATAACATAAACTGATCTTTATGTGTGCATGCTCCTTTTAAACAACACATGGCTCCAGAGCGGCAGTTAGCGCTTTGCAAAGAGTGTGTTCAGCTGCTCAGGGACACAGCATGTGCAGCCATGAGCAAAAGATGTGGTGGTTTCATGTGTCATTGAAGGATCCATGTGTTAGCCTTCAGCATAGCTGTCATGTGACAGGGGAGAGCTGGCTCTGGGAGAAAATGGGATAAAAATTGTTATGTAAAATTTGGGTCAGAACTAAACTGAGAAGATCTCCTGAAGCCCTGAACTCTGTGACTTTGTGTAGAGTGATGAATGGATGTATTTACAGGACTTTAGTGAAGCAGCATAAGGACAGAAACATGGCACGATTAAAAACTGGGAAATGGATAAGACGTTTGAAAAAATGCCAAAAAAGTGGGAATGAGGTGGAGTGCAAAAAGGTTTTAGCAAAAAAAAATGAGCGCAGGAGCCAGCGAAAGAAGGAAAGCCGACTCTTGTTTCCTTGCACAGACATGCTAATCCATTCTTTCATCTTTAGCGTCGCTGCTGTCTCGTTGCTGATAGAGGCGTCGCCGGGGCAACGTTGAAAATAAGGCCGGCTAGCCATGATGTCATATGTTGGATGGCTTAACAAGTTTGCACCCACTGTGGGGAAAAAACTAGCAAAACGTAGAAAGTAAAAGAGCAAGAGAGAGAAGATGAGAACTGTGAGAGTGAAGATTGCAGTATAGTAATGGCAGAAGGACGACTGTATCTTCTTCTTTATCATACTTGTAAACTGAACTCAATACACCAGTAAAGGTTGCACTTAGCATGATAAAAGTGGAACCTGATGCTATGCAGCCTCAGCCAGAGCAAGAGTGTCGTTTATACTGTAGAGCATGTGGTGCGCATCGGTGCATCTGCATAACAGTTTTTGCACTGCAAAGGCCTGTTAGTGAAAGGACCATGCATGAGAATTGATGATTTGCTGTCAGTCTGAACAAAAGAGATAAAAGTGACCTATCTGTACAATATTAAATTGCAGAGCATCATATTTTTTCCATTGTATTGTATCAAAATGCATTGTGTTGAATAAAATGAAAACCGGATCGCACTGCATCGTAATGGGGTGAATCATATCGAATCGCATCGGTAGCTGCTTCATATGTATGTTTAATGTATCGTATCGTGGCGATGCTTCAAGATACGAATCGCATCAGATCCACATCCCTAATGCATGTAATAGATTTGAGTTTTGAGATTTGATTGAATTTGTACTTTATCATGATTTCACCACTAGATCACAGTAAATGTTAATGTTTGGGATAAAACTGAATTTGATATGTGTATAAGTTGTACTTATCCTCTCTTTTCTTTTCTTTTTTACAGGAGAATAAATTGGATTGATGTATAGAAAAACATCTCTGATTGCATTACCCTGGTCACATGGGCATCACCTCCAGATTCTTTCTGTCATGAACGACATTTAACTGGACACACACAAACGCACTGGACAGTTTTATTCGCTGGAAAGATGAAGCTGTCTAGAGAGTGTTTCCTGTCACCACCTTTTCAGACTGGTTAAACACATAACATTGATGGCAGCAGTTAGGAATGTCGCACTGTTGCGTCTTCATACTGGTGACAGTGGGATAAGCCGCACACTCTCAATCTGTCTCTCTCACACACCCACACTCTCTCTCTCTCCACACCTTCTCTCCATCTGGCTTCTGTTTATTTGCCTTGATCTGGGCAGTCATGTCTTCTCAGACATGAGGTGCTTGACTACAAAGGTCCAGATGGCTATACGGGTGCAGGAGCTCCATAATATACTTCCATGTACTGATGATGTCATGTTATCGGATGAACTGTAGGACAAATATTACTATATTGTGCCCCTTCAGGAGCTAAAATATATATTAGTAATAAATATACTCTGGCAGTGAGGCCCCCTCTGGAGACGGAGGGAGCAGTAAAGCTCTTACTGTGGTTGCTGGGAGACTCCTGTTGAGGAATCTTGGTCTACTCCTTTATCCTTAAGTTTTTAAAAGCCTTTGTAATCCCTGGTTTGTGCACATGAAAGTCTGGGTTCAGAACTTTTTCAATAAAATGTATCATGTGATTGCGACAGTAATTGCACTAAAGTCATGATCTTGTTGATGGGTTTATGTATCGTCAAACCTGTACCTCACAGTTTAGAACATAGATCAGGTGCAGCTTTTTGTGCAGTTTCACACCTCACTTCACACAATTATGAATTCATATAAGAGAGTAAAATATGTTTTTTAGATCCTGGTTGGGATGTTTTTATGTTCTATTTTGAATAAAATATAGGTTTATGAGATTTACAAAGCATTCCATTCTGTTTTTATTTAGAATTAAATGAATTGAATTAAATGTGTGGCAGTCTGTAGGTTATTCAGACAGACTGTTGCGGAAGAGACAAATGAACAGACAAATGAATTTCTTGTAGTCTTCTGTTAAATCTTTTTCTTTGATTTTATTTTCCAATCCTAAAAACCCAGTATATTGTTTAGTAGATGTGTTTCAGTGAGCTTCAAGTGTTTGGGGAAGTTAATATGAGTTGTACTGTAGTTGAGCAACATTTTTCATCTCCACTGCTCTCTATAGCATACACAATTTTGGACCCTCGTCTAGCCACAATGCAAGTCATGCAGCTCAAATAGAAATAAATGAGCCCTCAAATAATGACACAAACACACAAACACATTCTAAAAACCTAGTAGATGTGATGATTATGAGGTGCTTGCTTGTGGAGGTGCTAGCTTAGTGGTTTAAGCATTGGATTACAACTCTGAAGGTTGCATGTTCAATTCCCAGACACACTGAGCAAGGCCCTTAATGTAATGTGATGAGTATGTTGATGTCATGACCAGCCATCCGCTAGCACTCTTTCTGTGTGTGTAAGTAAGATAGAAAAGGAAATATAAAGCGAATCCTGGCCATGGCTTCGTCATGCTTTCTAGCCCTCTTGCTGTGTTTTTGATCAATTCTAATATGATGCACATCAACACCGGAAGAAAACATTATATTCTAAAAGACTGTATTTGACTCGCACCACGCAGCTCAGGCTGGTCTTTCTTCCAGCATAATTAGGAACAGTTCAGCTCTAATAATCAAACTCATCCCTTCTCATTTGCATGTCCCTCATTTGTCTCTTTCCATGGTGCATTGTAGCCCAGATGTAGTGTCTGTGCAGGCTCTCAGAACCTCATCAAAGAAAGAAGTTAATGAAATGAAATGAGCCAGGACGTGTGAAAGCGAGGGAGAGGAAATAAAAGCCGGATGAGATTTTCTCAGTCTGAACGCTCAGTGCTTTTAATTCAATGCAAGTAAACAAATGCCCCGCTCGCTGTCCCTGCAGAACTAAGCCATGGCTGACTATGTGTTTTCTCCTAAATCTGTTTGTAATTAATGTCCGACCAAATTAATTGGTGAGAGAGAAGGGAAGATGTAAGAAGGTCTGCAATCTCTTTAATCACAAAAGTCACAAAAGAAGGAAATTTCTAGAGCTACGAGAAATTAATATGCTATTTTTACTTGTTAATTTTTATTTATAAAAAAATATACCAATATTATGACTGTATTAATGACAATGAAAACAAAGACATCCATCCAATGTTCATTGTTAAAAGCGCTATACAAATAAAAAAATAAAAAATAAAATGAATTTTGTTTGAGCTGGAGGTGCCATACCAGGGATTGCTGGATTATAGGTCTCTGATCTTAAGAGAAGAGACACACACACACTGCATAGTAGGGCACATTGTACATATTATACTCAGTGGAATCTCGGGACTTTGCAGTCTGGTATACGTTTACAGTTTTTCTCAGCTGCTGTGGAGCATTTCTTAAATCATCCTTAATATTTGCAAACCAGTGCATTTCTCAAAACAATTTGTACAAACAGCACCATACATTGGAGTTCTTGCAAAAGCCTGAACTTTTCTCAAAATAATTACTTCATCTGTCAAAAGAAAGTATTTTTGTCAATGAACATCTCTTTTTCATCAGAATGAAAAGTCCCATTGTCATTGCTTACAAACAAGATCATCAAAATGTTTAGTCGTGATGTCACTATGACGCTGCACAGTTTCAGTATTTCTTGGTTTGGGTTACACTGATTAAAAATGCACAAACTTTAAATTCCTTCTGTTTGGTGTCTATGAATTTCAGCAGCACAAATTAATTTATTTGATTGCATATTTGATTTATGTTGATTGCAAGAGACCGGACAGGATTCACACTTTTACTGGACAATACAAGTGTTGTTTGTTTCTTAGTTGTTTATCCATTTTTAGAATGTATCATTGTGTTTTACTCTGTCTGTATTTACTCTCTAACTGGAGGTTCACAAGATTCACCTTTGACCTATTTTAGACAACTAGTTGATTATTAGTTGATCTGCTGACGTTCACTCGCCTTCATTAGTGACGTTCAAGATTCATCTGCACATTTCATTGATTTTAATCACATTTACAAAAGAAAGTTTAATAGAAATTTTAGTTGACGGATGATGACAACTGGTTAAACTATTTTGCATTTAATGACGTTTGCAATAAACTGACGCTGAGATGTTTTGGGGTAAAAACTATTCAGGTGAAACCAGTATTTTGATCAACACGACATAAACAACTGATAATGTAGGAAACAGCAGACACTTGTACACAATCCATTAAATGAATTTACAAAAGCATTCACAATTTAATCAAAGCAACAATAAAAGGTTATTATGATAAACACAAGTGACTACATGATGTAGTGGTTGTACCAGTAGTTTTGAAAATGTTATTTCTGATCTGAGAAACACTCCAGATTAACTGAGAAAAACTGTCGTCAACTGTGTACAAGTGTCTGCTGTTTCCTACATTATCAGTTGTTTATGTATTGTTGATCAAAATATATTAAACGGGTTTTACCTGAATAGTTGTAACCCCCAAAACATCTCAGCATCAGTTTATTGTATAAGTCATTGAATATAAAATGGTTAAATGTCATTGTCTTTCATCAAAAATTTAAATTTAACTTTTTTTTTGTAAATGTGAATTGATTAATTGTGCAGATGAATGTCACTGATGAAGGAGAGTAAACAGCATCAGATCAACCAATAATCAACTTGTTCTTTAAAATAGGTCAAAGGTGAATCTTGTAAACCTTCAAGTAGTTACAGAGCAAAACACAACTACAATTTAAGAAAATAGATAAACAACCAAGAAACAAATGAACACTAGTACAGTACAGTAAAGGTGTGAATCCTGAACAAAGACAAAAGCACGTGTTATTCTGATGGCAATGAGATGTTCATTAACACAAATGAGAGAGATGAATTAAGGATTTTCAAAAAAGTACAGGTTTTTGCAGGTAATCCGCTGTGTTGTGATGTTTGTACAAATTGTTTTGAGAAATGCATTTACTGGTTCTCAAATGTTAAGAATGATTCCAAAAATGCTCTAAGGCACCTGAGAAAAACTTTCTGAACTTTAATTCGCTCAGATCCAAACTGAGATTATTTTAACTCGTGTTTTTTAACTTAGTTTGGATTAAACTGAGTTCACCAGACTGCTCAAAATTACTAATAACTATACAAACTTAATATAAATGAATACATAAATCAAATTTCAGACAACCCCTCCCCTTCAGGAACCATCAGAGATTTGCAGACCCCACTGCAAAAGCCTTTGCTATAGATTTTTTAACATTGTCTTGTTTACCCTAGAATTTTATTCAGTTTTACTTTTTTTTTTGTTTAAAACCTTATTTATTGAATAATTCATTTCTTTTAATAAATGAGTCATTGAGGTTTGAGTGATTCATCCATATCCCTGCTTTCATCGAGATCTCTATAAATATAAATTGTACTTATGAGGCAATAGACTGATTGTTGCCACTTAGACACTGTTGGAAATGGTACATTGCTCTGGTTTTTAAAGGATTTGTCCTGCCGACTTGTCAGGCAAATTGAACTGATTAATACAATTGGCACATCCTTCACTTATTCAGAATTATAGTAGAGGACAAACTCCAACTCGTTGCGACATGGCCGCCATCCTGACGTGAGAGAATCTGTGGAGAAATTTTCCGAATAAAAACAAGCCATGTGCACGTCTTGTAGCTACAATGTCGAACAAACAAAAAGTTCAGCCGGTGGAAAAAGTTATGAAAGCGCGACGTGTTTTCTCATATCCGTGTTATTGCTGGGGTTTTTAAAGCAGGGGCCATTTATAAATCTGTACTGAGTGTCATTGCACGCACACACGCACACACACACACACACGCACACACACACACACACACACACACACACACACACACACAAACACACACACACACACACGCACACACACACACACACACACACACACACACACACACACAGTCACACCCATAGTACACCAAATACCTTAATGTTCACACTTACTCTGTGTGTTCAGGCTGCACACGCAACGTATACATAAAATATATACTCAAAAATGATGGTCACAGCCCATTTAGTGCAACGTGGAACTGCTATGAGGTAAAAAATGAGTTGGAGAAGAAGCCAGAGTACCAGCTCCTAAACACTGAACAGATATCCTGTGCCTACAAGTGATCCATCACAAAACACTCTCATACACACTATACAGACCGGACAGGCAATCTGTTTCGCTTTATGGACCACATCAAATCAGTGCGACCTACATACCATAAACATTCTCACCTTTTTAATTGAAGTTTGGCTGCTATGCTGGTAATAGAGCGCTCCTCCAGATGGCCACACACTCTCCCACTCTGCCCAGTGCTACTGGCACTGACAAATGTTGATGAATGTCCCCTTTACTGCTCTTATTCTTTTTTCAGATGGAAAATGGTATTTAGACATATTTCACCCCATAGCCTGAGTGAGGTGTGTCTGAGGACAGAACATTCTGGATCTCACTTTGGACCTTTATATATGTGTGTTCACATTTCTATGGTGAATATATTGTATAGTCTACATTTTCTATCTGTCAGAATAGCACCCAGCATCTATCAAAATGGCAATGAAAATGTTTGTGTGAAATCAGACTTTTCTCTGGGTGACAGCAGATTGTATGATTATAAATCATTAGTGTTGGAATGTAGAAGTATTTAAAAGTTTCGCAATGAGCACAGGACAGAGTTTGCAATTGCAGCAGCAGTTCTTTCATACAAATCTACGACATTGCAGGCGAGATTATTTGCTAAAGCATGTGTGAGATAAACGATTTTCGAAATAGTGCAAATCATCAGGTAATCCATGCGAAATAAAAAAAAGTAACATGCAATTCGATATAGTACAGATAGATCACTTTTATTCATTTGGATCAGACAAACAGCAAATCATGAATGTACTTAAGTGGCATCTGATCACTTGACGCATGGCCCCCTACACAAAGGCCTTTGTAGTGCAAAATAAACAACAACAACAAAATGATTAAATAAAACCAGATGTCCTTTTCCTGTTCTGTCTCTAAGAAAATGCAGCTCTACCTCTGCCATGAGAACTCAATCTACATTTTACATTTTGTTTACAAACTACTGGTCACTTTCAAATCAAATCAAATCAAATTTTATTTGTCACATACACATACATACAGGGTACGACATGCAGTGAAATGCTTTTAACGACCGTCCGGCATGAGGGAATAAAATGGGGTAAAAAGGAGAATAAAAATATAAATATAATAACAAAATGTAAAGAAAAATATAATAAGAAAAAGAAGGCAGATAAATAAAGATATAAAGATATATAAATTTATATGTATATATACATACACATACTTTCGAAATAATAAAATTAAAGCACAAATAAATCTACTAATAAGTATAAATAAATAAATTGTTTTTACAAATGCAAATATGTTAAAAACAATTCTTTGTGATAAAAATCCGATGCACACTTTTTTAAATGGATGCATTACGTTGTTTACTTTAATGCTGATGCACCAATGCAATTCAGTGCATTTTGCCACTTCTTGTATACAGTACACCTTTACAGGATTGACTAGTTAGTGATTAGTTTTCCCACCAATTTAGAAAAAAATCCGTAATTTAGTGATGACATTCCCAACCATCAGACTTCTCTCCCCAATCATACAGCAGCAACCAATCAGGGAGGGTAAATGCATTCATGTGCTCCATCTGAGACATGAAGATCTTGGATTAAGATAACTGTGGCATCTTCAGGATTGAGCCCATGATGTGCAGATGACAGAACAAACGCTTGTCTGGAGAATCCCCTGGGTGCCCTCATGGCATTTCTTTTAACCCTTTAGAAATGTCATTAAGTCGATTTTTGTGATATCATTTAAGGGAATTTACTGTATATTTGTATCATAAGACAAACAGTTTTATTTTCAAATTTGAACATTTCATACTGTATTTTAAGACACAGTAACTACTGGCCATCAAAGCTTCATCACAGTCCACCATAGCACTGGTGTGTCCTGACATTTCTACACTCGTTATGTTCAACGTAACTGCATTTGACTCGTGGTTCCTTTCCAAAACCCGGTAATGATCTCATGCACTAAAGCAAGTCATCTTTAAAAACCTGAGTATCGCTTCAGCGGGCTGCACATGTACGGGATTATGGGCTGTTTGTGAGGAGGGAGATAGTGTTACCTCTCTCTCATTTTCCAGCATTTAGCATTCTACCTCTCCGCCATTTCGGCCTGCGGGCTCGAGTTACTCGGCGCATGGAGAATTCTGCCCAAATCCCATAATCCATCCGTTCCAGCCTCCTGTGCTGAGATGTTGCTTTTCCGGCAGGAGCAGTAGACTGTATTAAAACACTTGATTTGTGCAAAATAATATAATAATAAATCAATCAGTAAATAAGGAAATAAATAATAATAAATAATGATGCTAAATTGTATGAATGAGTTAATTGTAAGTCGCTCTAAATTAAAATTACATCTGTAAATGTAATCAAAAATAATTCATTAATAATCCGTCTGGAGAAAACAGGATGGATAGAACTGCTATGTTCTTTGTTTCTTTGTCGCTGCTGCAGCCTTGATTTCAATAATGACGACTCAGCGATTTCTCAGTCTCTGTATTTTTTCCCTTCTTTTCTTCGGTGTTCAGATCAAAGACAGCTTTGTCTCCTCCACTGTGCTGTAACTCGGCCTTGGAAAGCTGATGGGTCTCAGATTGTTATCAGAGAAAGCGCCTGATCGTCCTTCTACTGTGTTTTGTAACATGACATTTGAGTCACTTTCCAACATTTTCTGCAGTTTCCCTTCACATTCCGCTCATTTTCAGGCCGAGTTGATATTTCGGGGATTTCCTGTGATAAATATTATTTATGGATTTAGCAAATATAACAATAATTTTTCCATTTAATTTATAAAATGACGCTGCCTTTTTTTCTGCCTGTTTTTTCCCCATCCTTCTCCCTTATGTGTCATTATTCTACTGCTTTAGATTTACTGCAATGAGACTCGACTAGAAATCACTCAGTATTTAAATCGTCATTTTAGATCACTTTACATTAAATGAAAAGGAAAAGAAGGAGTGAGTGACTAAGAAATGGCCCAGATTCAGTGTGATTTTCTGTGTGTGTGTGTGTGTGTGTGTGTGTGTGTGTGTGAGTGAGAGCGTGTGTGTGTGCCTGGTTAACTACCGGGGTCAAATGTTAATTCTGAGGTCGGTTGAATGAGATTGCACTGATGTAAGTTCTAAAAGCAAACTTCTAAGTGCTTGGGTAGCCCAGATGGTGTGTGTGTGTGTGTGTGCGTGTGTGTGTGTACACATGTGTCTGTGAGGAAGAGTAACTGGGAATAATTAGATCCTCTGCCAGAGGTGGGAGGAGTGGACACACCTTAGTGCAGCTGAGTGTGTATATGAGTGTGTGTGCAAGTGTGCATGTTTTTGTGTGTGTGTGGGTGTGTGTGTGTGTGTGTGTGTGTGCGCACAGTAATTTGTAAATCATGATAAAGCAGTAGGCTTTACTATATAAATGCCGTAAGGCTGGTAATAAGGTTTCTTGGCTCTTTTTCTCCTCCACTCCCACTCACTTAATTAATATCTAACGTCTGGATGTCTTGCTGACGTAAAATCTCAAACTGCGTGACTCACTCCGACATTCAGCAGGAGAATGGTACGTTTTCCCACATCACCCTTGTCTTTATTTTGTTTTCTTTGGAACCCTAATTTTTAAAAGATTCTTCTCTTGTATTTAGGAAGTGTTATAGTGTGTAAAACTGGAAACACTACACCCAAAGCAGAAAAATGCAACCTGATCGAAGACAGGTGAATTTAATAACATTTTATTTATGTATTTTATATATATATGGTCCCTCTTTGGCCCCGTCTAGATACTAGAGTTTCTGTAAAATACCCATGTGGAGAACATGTAAAACTCCTCATTAACATAATCCAAATCTTAGGCTCATGATGGAACCCTGGAGCTGTGACTCCACTTTACCAATGCTTTCACTCTAAGTATCAAATCTAAACATAGACGTGAGTGTTGGACCTTTATATGGTCCTTCTTTGTCCTATTCATTTATATGGCAGACAGGGAGGTGATAGCTCAATAGTTGGACCTTGGATCAGAAGGTTGCAGGTTTGCAGGTCTGAGTGTGTGTGAATTCTGCTATAAGGCTACTTTAAAAAAAAATCACCTTTCTGCCCTACTCTTCATCTCCACTGTAGATTTCACTCCTCTTCTTTGGTCCCTTCTTTTTCTTTCTTTCACAATCTTTCTTTTTCTTTCTCTTAAAAACACACTTTTTTAAGGTTTTAGTGATGATCTCAGAGAGCGGATGTGAGGAATTCTTCCTCATCCTGCTGTGCATCAGTTTCAACATGAAAAACTGCACACACACAAACACACACACACACACACACACACACACACACACACACACACACACACACACACACACACACACACACACATACCACGGGGCTGAGTATTCCTTGTTGATTAGTTTCATATAAGATCAGCCGACCACACACACACACACACACACACACACACACACACACACACACACACACACACTCACGCTCACACAAACAAACACACACAAACACACACAGACACCTGTATATTTGAATGTTGATGATTTTTGCTGTATGGAACTATGAGGAATGTTAATTATGGTAATTAAGACAAAATAAAAAAAGCAGTAATTTCAGGTTAAATATTAAATATTGAAATGTGAAATGTTAAATTCCAGCATTTAAAATTACACATAAATAAGAGGTCCAGGACCTCTATGGTTAAACATCTACAGACGGGAAAATCCAACAGGTGAACACCTGACCAGGTGCAGTGTGACACCAAGTCTTATAAGAGCAGCATTTCATTAAACACGGGTCGTGAGAGGGGCGAGAGTAGCCTCATGTTTATCTACTCTGTGTGTGTGTGTGTGTGTGTGTGTGTGTGTGTGTGTGTGTGTGTGTGTGTGTCTATATATATATATATATATTTTTTTTTTTTCTATTTTGATGGGAAAATGTTCTTTATTGTAAAACATTAACTCAGCGTTACTTCCTGTTCAAGAAGCATGTGTGTTTAAATTCAATTCAATTTAATTTAATTCAGTTCAGTTCAGTTCAGTTTATTTAAATTAAATTAAGTTTAATTAAATATAATAATGTTTATTTGGATAGTGCTTTTAAGAATGAACATTGTCTCAAAGCAGCTTTACACCGATAAAAGGTTATGGAGCGAATTCATTACCCTTCAATTATTGTTCTGGTCCACTCTTCAGTAAAGGACGCTTAAATTCAGAACTGTCCAAACAAGCTCTAGTCCTGAGTCATTGTAGGAGACTGTTAATATTTAATACAATCCAAATCTATCCTTAAAGTTCTTCACTTTCTCAGGAACCTAATGGATCTTCAGACTGTTCATGTGGAACCATCTCCAGTGGTCTCTTGAAGAAAACTCCATTCAGAGGTAGGGTGTCCGTATGAATCAGCCAGATCCGAAGATATTATGATTCATTATAACATGAACAGTGTCACGGTTATCATGCCACATAACACCATGTGTTTTCGATAAGCTTACAAGAAGAAGGATATTTCTTCTTGTAAACGAGAAACCACAGATTCTATTTTTGTATTAATTTATTTTGGGAAAGTCTACCAACATCAGTCAAAATACAATCTATCAGAGAGTAAAGAATCTAAGTGGAAAGCTTGGCCTGAGGAGGATCACTTAGCCAACACAATATACACACAACAACCAACAAACAAAACTCAGCAAAAGAAAAAGTAGATTTGAGAAATACAGCTAACACTCAAGCTATGTGACCTTGTTGTCACCTCTGAGAGCTCAAAGTTTCTGCTTTTAAAATTCATTTAAAATTGTTTGACCTCCTCAGATGGATCCTATGTATTTTCTGATTATTTTTTGAGCTCTGTTGTCTCTATTTATTCCAAAAATTTTTGTTTCACTTCAGCGTGCCTGTACATCTATCATGCCAGCACAGGCAAGAGCATCAGACATCATGGAGCCAGGTGAGCGTTTCTCCGTTTCTGCTCCCATTTGTGGGTTTTTGTGCTTCATTTTGACTGCGGGGTGAACTTCCTGCCCCGGCACCAGAGTGTCACTTTCCTCACAAACAACGCTCTCCATTGTCTTGTTATGTTTTCTCTGTTTTAGTGTACCTGCATTAAAAGCAAGCAAGTCCAGAGGCTTGTGGTTTTCGTTTCCCTCTTTAACCTGCCTAACAATAGCACTGTAATAACAATGCGCTGGATGTCAGTTTTATCTCAGGTCCTGAATGAAATTTGGAGTTATTATAGTATATGGATGCCACAGTCTAGGGAAAGGGGATTTTCATGAATGAAATATAGAGAATGTTATAGTGGTTGAAATTGAGGTCTGTGGATCTGTAGTATGGGACACCATGAGCAGCTTCAGAGCACCTTGGCACTGATTCAACAACATATTATTCCAAAACACATGCCTACATATATTGTTTTGATGATGGTAGTGGAGACCAAAATCTTCAGTGTGGGATTCTTCAGTGTTCAGTTGGGTGGAGATCTGGTGACTGAGGAAGCCTTTGCATTTTATTTACACCTATCGGGCATAACATTATGACATTATAACATTATGAGTGGTGAAGTGAATAACACTGTTTATATCTTCATCATGGCACCTGTTAGTGGGTGCGATTTATTAGCAAGCCACTGAATATTTTGTCCTTAAATTTGATTTGTAGTAGCAGGAAAAATGAGCGAGCGTAAAGATTTTAGTGAAAGGGCCAAATTGTGATGGTTAGATGACTGGATCAGAGCATCTCCAAAACTGCAGTGCTTGTAAGCTGTTCCTGGTCTGCAGTGGTCAGTATCTATCAAAAGTGCTCCAAGAAAAGATCAAGGGTGAACTGATTCTCCAGTTTCTCATAGAATTTTACATTAGCTTATTGTTCTAACTTGCTGTCTATGACAAGATCGCAGAAGTGGTTTGTATTGGCTGACTCCAGTTGTTCATATATTTTGCCTGTAGCTAGCGGCATGTAATCTCGCCAATAAATTAGTCTATATGTGCTTTGATAAAGCCTTGATGCCCTTCATGTGCCATGATAAACCTCTTATTGATCTCTAATCCTGGTTGGAAGCATACACGGGTGTTCCTTTATTACTCTGGGAGATTTTACATGCTAGTCTTTGCCTTTTTTTAAAGCATCTGTAAAACCAGTGACACAATCATGTCATGTGATTCCAGTTATATAATAATCACTGAATCAGGGCCAAACATATTAAAGTTCTATGTAACAGGCATGATGTTCAGGATATTCTCTAATCAAAGGTCATGCAGTTCCATTATCTCTCTTCCACAATGCGGAAGTCCATCTCGTCTTTCCAACATGTTTCTAATGAAGGAAGTGACAAGTCTGGCCAGCAAACTTTTATTATAAATAAGCATGGAAGAGAAATTTTATTTCAGCAGAAATTCTGCTGCGAAAGTTTATATGACAAACACTATTGTATGGCATTTTGTTCATGCGCTTTACTTTATTACTGCTCTTGATTGGTGTTTAGGCTGGGTAATGACTATATGAGATGAAAGATGTTGATAAACATCACTGTTTGGTTTATGTTATGGCTAATTAGTAAAGGTTTTTAGTTTGGAGTGTGAAACATGCAAGCATTGTATGTGTTGAGATTTGATTTTTGGCTTGTTTAGAAACTGGGATGCTCCAACTGCCGATACACTCAATAAGCTGAAATGGCTCACTCTGATTTGCATCTATGTTTTTCCGAAGCTTGCTAACACAACAGCAAGATGCTTTGTGAAAAACACCCAATGACGAATCACTTAACAAATAAGCTTTTGTTTTCTCGACATGCATTAGCTCAGTTGAAGAAATTACAGCAATCGTGTCATACTCACTGTACCATCACATTTCCAATCACTAATGACTGCGCTGGAAAGTAACACATGGCGTCACTCTTGCTGTAAAGTGGCAGATGCATACTCATTTCTGAGCTGATGAACCGTCTAAGTTCTCCTGCCACTCATCTTCACAGCCTAATAAAACTGTTGTGTCACCAGTAGGGCGGGAACCAGCGCTGCTTCATTAGCTCTAAACACTTAATGACTGCTCATGTAGTTTACTGGCAAATTTTCGCTCGCATCCTAAATACTTTAAATGCTACAGCTTCAGGTCCTGTTCCAAACCTTCTCACCATAAGTAGCTGCATCTGATTAACGTGACGTAGGCAGAGTTTTTCAGAGGCGTAAACTCCTGTTTATAGACGTCTTATGGCTGAACTTCAAACGCTTATACTTACATGCAGTAGGTATCACTTTATTCGAAGTTAAAGAAATCCAAGGAATCAGTTGTTTTTTCCTTAAGGGCTCTCGGTCCAAAACCATATTGGATGATGAGCTAAAAAATTCAGGGGAAAAATTCCTTACTATATCCTACCTGTTTATCAAGACAAATTTTCAATAAGGACAACAATAATAATAATAATAATAATAATATTAATAATAATAATAATAATAATAATAGTAATAATAATGATAATTAAAATAACAATAATAATAATAATAATATTGAATAATATTAAATAATTAGGGCTGTAAAAATTAACAGTAATATTATGTTAACGCAAAATAATTTTAATGCCACTGATTTTATTAATGCGAGAATATTGCAGCTCACATTTCTGTTTGACCATTTTTATTAGAGAAAATATAAATAAATAAATATAAAAAAGGCAAAATTAAAACCTTAAACAAAACACATTTATTCACAACATCCCGTCTTTACCCAGAAATAAAAAATGTTTATTAAAACTCCACAAAAAAAATACATTATATTTACTAAACATTTGTTTTACTGACTCAAACAAAGTCTTAATTCAAGCACCATGATGTACACATCCGGCAATTAAAACCGTTCATGTGGAAACATAGCAAACGTTTGGTTTGGTGTCTTGATGATTTATGTAATTGAAAAGACCATGACCATGTTGATTAGAGTATTACAAACTTGAAAAGTATTATTTTAAGGTACATTTAAAACAGATAAAAATGTGTGATTAAGTTGTGATTAATCACGAGTTAACTCAACTTTTAAGTGATTGACAGCCCTAAAAATAATAATACCTCGGCAACTGTCCTTAATAGTTTGAATAAGGTAGCAGATAGTTCTGTGATTTTAAGATATTGAGAAGCAGGAGCTCAGTGGGAATATTTTATGAGAAGGTCATTGGTTCAAATTCCAGCAATGACAAGCTGCCAGTGCTGGGCTCTTGGGAAAGTTTATTAACCCTCAGTTACTAGGCTCAGCTGTATAACCTTGAGATACATGTAATTAGCTATGGATAAAGCATAACTAAACAGCACCCCCTGGATAACAGAAGGTTATAGGCCTTATTCAAGGGCCCCAAGTGTGGAAGCTTGGTGATTCTGGGGCTTCAACCCGTGACTTTCTGGTCAGTAACCCTGAGCCTTAACCACTGACCTACCACTTCCCTTTTTGCAAATATTCACATTTACAAAATGTTTTTAATGGCCATTTAATAGCACAGATGACGCTTGCTTCCAATGATGCAATCTGTCAATGCGTAGTGGATCGACATAACCCCGATACACAAGAACAGATGGTACACAAGGAACAGGCAGTTAGAAATTGGGAAATCCAGTTTTGTAAATGTGTTTAGCATTAAACTGCCACACTTCACTCGGGTTATATTGTTGAAAGCAGCTGAAGTCGTTAAAGTCAACATGTCAGGGGCACTTATCGACATTAACATTTTCATGGAAGATGTCAAAATCTCAGAATGGATTGTCAGTGTGGAATTGAGAGTTTGATCCGCTACACTGCAGACAGGGTAACAGGGCAACAGAGACCATGTGATGCCATTCCACCAGTGAAGATCGATGAGGGTCTTCAGACAATGAGACTTAACACAGTCAATAACGATGGACAATTTCCTGTAGACTAAGTTTGTGAGGACCAACAAACATACACACTTACTTTTCTGGTACAGTGCCCTCCACAATTATTGGCACCCCTGTTTAAGATGTGGTCGTGGACTCCTTTTTTTTAAACAACATAGAACCCAAATGCAAAAAAAGAGAAAAATCCAACCTTTCATTTAAGTACATTACTTTGGTGGTAAAAAAAAATCATACATTTAAAAAAAAACAACTTGAAATCATGTGTCCCACAATTATTGGCACCCCTGATGTTAATACTTTGTACAACCTCCTTTTGCCAACAAGACAGCGCTTAATCTCCTCCTATAACATTTCACAAGATTGGAGAACACAGAGAGAGGGATTTTTTGACCATTCTTCTTTGCACAATCTTTCTAGATCATCCAGTGTCCTGGGTCCTCTCTTATGCACTCTTCTCTTTAGCTCGCCCCACAGGTTTTCGATTGGGTTGAGGAATGGGGACTGAGATGGCCATGGGAGGACCTTGAGTTTGAGTCTTTTTTTGCATTTGGGTTCTATGACATTAAGTCTTTTTTTGCATTTGGGTTCTATGTTGTTTTAAAAAAATAGGGGAAATTCCACGACCACATCTTAAACAGGGGTGCCAATAATTGTGGAGGGCACTGTATTTCCACAATGTAGGTTCTTATGACTAATGTAGGGACACATTTTTACAGAGAATAAAAATAAAACTAAAGAAAAGGCTAAAATGCATATTTCTAAAATAAGAAATAATTAAGACAAATAAATAACAACAGGACTTTAATTTATTAATTAATTAATTAATTAATTAATTTATTTATTTATTTTTCTATCTTTCTATTTTTCAGATCCTTTGAGAATTCTGAACTTGGGACAATTACTGCTTCTATCAAAACAACAACCACAATGCAATGACTGTTATATTTTTATGCTAGTGTTTTGCATTTCCAGATGCCTACAATTAATTTATAAACTCAAATGAACATACATTTGGATCAATGTCAATTTCATCTAGGTTCTTTCTACTAAACTCCTCAAGTCCTCATGTCTCTAATGCCCTCAACTTTTTGATTATCTTAGCAAGCTGGAGAGTGCCCTCCAAAAGTCTGTAATATTTCTGTGTACCCCATGTTATGGCCAAAAAAGTTTGCCATCTGATCTAATTCTGTATTATTAAGGTTCAGAACATGTTGAACAAAGTGTTCCTATGTGTTTGTCACATTCTATTGCAAATATATAAAGAAAATCACCCCTAGGTGTGACAGTGCTGCAGGATGTGCAAACATGTGGATGTTTTAGATGGAGTTCAGCGTTTCTTTTCAAGCTCTGAAAGTCCAAGAGCAACATTTTTCTGCAAGTAATCTGAGTTTCTGCTGGTAAATGTGGCATTTTTTAAAAGTCACCCTCTCTTCTGCGATAATAAGAATAGTCTGAGCCAGAGTAATCTTTGCTAGAAGTGTCCAGTTCTTGGAGGAAGCATCTGATGACAGTTCATTAAAGTTCCTACTCTTCTTGAATTTGATCAACATACAAATGAAGCATTCCACTTTTCTTTGTATTCTTTGTGCATGTGATGATATCAGTTTACTGTATCCTTCTGCATAAATGTATAAAATGTTGTTAGCTTTGTTTGCTCCTTCATTGTCCCATCCATCATTGTTTGAAATGAGACCAAAGAAGTAATCTTCAGTAAGCTATAACTCAGTTTTAATGCAAGTGATGGTCGCCTTTTCCACAATAAAAAGACCTCAGCATTATGTGCCAAATGTTTGCGCGCACCATACAAACACACACACACCCACACACACACACACACACACACACACACACACACACACACACACACACACACACACACATATTCGGGTTTACAGTTATATCTATGTACTGCTCTGCATCGCTCAGTCAATGTGCTATTGTTCTGACATGAACTGTCTGAGCCAAACTGAATGATTAGATATTTGTTCAAATTATTGGTGTTTTTTGGTGAACTGAGATGTTTGGATGCTGTCATCACTCTACTCTCACATGTTTATTTAGGTTTACTAACAGTGGCTGGTGAGCAGAGATCCCTATCCCAGAGATCGCTCATGTCTGTGGGATAGTTACCCCCTCAGACTTGCCAGAGTCCCTAATTGCACCCTGAGAACTATGAGAATGAATTTGGACAGCTATTCATTTTACTGCTAAAATGGCTCAGGACAAAATTTTGCATCTGCATCAACAATGATGAAACTGTAATGAATAATCATTCATTGTTTAGGATCAGGATGGGTTCCCTTTTAAATCTCAAGGTTTCTTCCTCATACCATCTCAGGGATTTTTTTTTCCTTCACCGCAGTCACCACTGGCTCACTTATTGGAGATTAACTTATAGGCAGAAACGAATAAATAAAAATTCAATAACCTATTTATCTCTCTAAAGCTTTGGAACAAAGTCCATTGTATAAGTGCTCTACAAATAAACTGAATTTCAATAATTGCTCAGTTCAGTCCAGCAGGCTGAAGATCACTGGATTGAAGGTGTGATTCATAAACATGTCTTAAAGATCAAATCAAACCAATAGATGAAAGTCTGCTTATCTAATCTGCAAACAGTGCATGGCCTGGACTTGTGCTCCATCAAAACAATCCTGAGCTTCAGTTGAATTTTAAGGCAGTAGTTTAGATAAGCAGACATTCATCCATTTGTATGATTTTCTGTTTTGGAGAATGAAGAAACAGGATCCATTTTCCCTTTCATCCGACTACTAAACATGGAAATGTGGAAAGACAGTAATAGAGAAAGAGAGAAAGAAAAGGCAGAAAAAGAAAGAAAGGTCATGGCTTGTTACATAGAAATAAACACACACCCAATGACAGATGACAACTTGTTTCATCACTAATTAGACTCTGGATTGAAAGATGGGAGCGCAGTCCCCCAGAGCAAAACCGGAAACCTGTGTGTGTGTGTGTGTGTGTGTGTGTGTGTGTGTGTGTGTGTGTGTGTGTGTGTGCGTCTCCTCCAGGATTCTGCTGAAGTCATCACACCTGTCTGTGTGCGGTCAAACATGATACGCCAAGTAGCAAATCAAACTGCAGATCTTTCGGGGGTGTATATTTTCCAGCCAGTGCACAGCTATAAATATTTGACACCATGCTTTGACTGCAACTTTCATTTTATTCAATCCTGGTGAAATACTTTGTTTAAGGAAGAACCAAATAGACATCAAAACTTATAAACTCTGAGGGTAAAGGAAATGCTGCACATGGTGTTCTGCTGTGGGAATTTAAAATATACATTTCTAAATGCATATTTTGATTATGAAAAACTTTAGAGTTTCTCATAGGCAGCAATAATATCGGATGTACAATTAAATTTGAATCCGGTCTCTCAACTTCCTCTCAGAGACCCCAGCAAACAATTTAAATTCATTTCCAATGTACCTATAAAGCAGAAAAATCTGATTTACAGAAACAAATTGATTATGAATATAGATTCAAAAAATGTAGCAAATATAAATTTGAATTTTCTTTTTGTTTATGATAAATTATTTTAGGATGTAAGAAAACTATATCAAATAAATCAAAATAAAATAAATGAAATGAAAATAACACAGTCCTTGAGTCTAATTTAAGTTATGCACTTTCACAGCAATAAATCCACCGGTAATAATGTCATTTATGATAATGACAGAAATCACAACTGCAGATTCAGAACTCGGACAGTGAGCGCACGCATTTAAGAACTTCAGGGTTTTCCACAGTGACAAATCAAAAAGCTTTGATCGGACACTGCATCCGAAACAAAAGTGTCTGATTGGTTATACAGTAAGCAGTTGTACTGTTTTGTAACAGTTTATTTTTGTAAATTACATTTACAGTATATTACTGTTAAAATACATTGCACTTTTTTTTCATTTTACACATTGAACTCTTTTATCCCACAGCAAAATTCTTTGAGAATGTATAGATTTATGCAAAATCTTTAAAAGCATAAATTTAAGTAAAATTTCTTGCAAATAACCACAGCACACATTTAAGTGCAATTGAAATTTATGATTCTCAGTGGATCAGTAACAGTGTATACACAACACATTGTATAAATACAAAAGTTGAAAAAATAGACCACGAGTAAGTCAAGTCAAGTCAAGTCAAGTTTGTTTCTATAGCGCTTTTCACAACAGATATTGTCTCAAAGCAGCTTTACAGAAATCAACAGTTAAGGTGAACAGTGTGTATTTATCCCTGATGAGCAGCCGTGAAGACTGCGGCAAGGAAAAACTCCCTTAGATGTTATGAGGAAGAAACCTTGAGAAGAACCAGACTCAAGAGGGGAACCCATCCTCATTTGGGTGACATCAAGAGTTTGATCATAAATCTAAATAAGGTACGCTATCAAACATATTGCACACAAGTAATATTGCATGGTTTCATATTAGTTATTGCATGTGTTGCTAAAAAAAACTTTTTTTTTAAATACAGGTTTTACTCTACAGCAAAAAAGGCAACCCACAAAACACTTAACAGGAATTTTACTTTTGTGTTTTGTGGTTATTGTAATATTTTACTTTTAAATACAATTTTATTTTATGTTATGGTAAACAACTGGCAGCCCTAATCTACTTTTTTACAGTTTTTTTTCACATATTTAACCCTTTAATCCCACAGCAAAATCCTCAGTTTTAAAAGAGCACTGTGACAAACCTCAAACACACAGACATCAACAATTAGCGTATAATTTCCAACATTAGTGACAATCAAAATTTGGGGGGGGGAAATCAACCCTGAAAATCACAAAAATGTCTACTGAAAAGGTCACAACAAACCAAAAGCAAATAAATCAAATAATTAGAACATTTAGCTGCATTGTTTAATCATGTAACAATGCATGCTGGGAGTTTTGTACTACATTACATTTGTACCAGCACCCAGCATGCATTGCAGCATGAACTACTTTTTGTCACCATTAAGTGTTAAGTTTCATGCGTTGATTCTTACGGCTGCTGGAGTTTTAAGCTTTTGTACATATAATGATTTTTTGAGAGAAATTTACCTTTAATTCAAAGTGTTTCCTTTGGTTTCTAGTTTATAGATCAGTGGTGGCTTTTTATGGGGTCATGACCCTTGACATTGATTTTCAATGTTTTCTGATTTTTTTGTTTTTGTTATTTTAAACTGTGTTTAGTGATTAATTTTATGAATAATTAATGATATTAAACTTTTAGGACTTTTAAAGCTAGTATGAAGGATTTTAAAATATCTCATGCACAAAACAAGCACACTTCAAGAATCAGCACCTGAAACTCAAAAAAAGCGACTAATAAGCTCACTTATGTGCAGCAATGCATGCTGGATGCCTGAATAGTGCAAAATTCCCAGCATGCATTGCAGTATAAATATATTATGCAGCTAAATGTTCTTATTATTTGCTTTATTTGCTTTAATGTTGAGACTCATACACTGATTTTTTGTTTTTGTCTGTGTTTGTTTAAGCTTTTATTTGTATATGGTGCACAATAAATTGCTTAAATAGCAGTAGTGCAACTTCAGTGTATTAGTAACATATCACACTTGTTAATGGTGGATTTGGTATTACAAACTCATTAACAACATCTAACTCTAATTATTATTTTCTTTACATAAAAGTTGTGCTTAACAAACACAATGTATTACAGCAAACAAAAAAATATTTATTTACATCTCAAGGTTTAAGAGAACAACTACAGCAAACACTGATGTCCTTTTTGGTGTCTTCAGATGTGAGTATAACACCTGAAATCTCAATTAGATCTTCTTTACGCATATGACTGAAGTAAAGTAACACTGATTAGTAATAAGTGAAGCTGGTAATGCTGTCTTTGAAGGTTGTTCAATTATCCTCTGCTGACGCAAACTGTAAAAAAGTAGATAACTGGCAACCCTGCTGCCAGTTGGTTAGCGTAAAAAAAAGAATAAAATAAAGAAAAAAGTAAAATACTACAGTAACCACAAAACACAACAGTAAATTCCTGTTGTGTGTTTTGTGGGTTGCCATTTTGCTGTTTAGTAAAACCTTTATTTAAATCAAGGACAGACAGAGAAACATTGCTCTGCTGCATGATGCTTTATTTAACTGCAGATACTGTGTATTTACTGATGCACTGAGAATCGCTAATTTCCACTGCACTTGAATGTGTGCTGCTGTTATCTGCAAGAAATTTGACTTGAATTTATGCTTTTAAAGATTTTGCATAAATCAGTAAATTTTCTTTTATTTAAGTAAAATATATTCTCAGCACTAACATGCTTACATTACATGAACATGCTAAATATTAGTTTAGAAACAAGTGATATTTGGTTTCTGCATGCAAAATAAAGTAAATATATATAAAAAAAAAAAAAGGTTTCGTAAATTAATGAATTAGCACGTTAACTCAAGTATGGCGCCTGTTAACAAACAATTATTTAGCTGCATAATTAATTCTTGCTGCAATGCATGCTGGGTGACAGAATAGTGCAAAACTCCCAGCATGCATTGCAGCATGAATAAATTATGCAGCTAAATGTTCTTATTATTTCTCTTTATTTTCTATCATTTTGGTTTGTTGTGATTTTTCAGTAGACCTTTTTGTGATGGTCAGAGTTGATCTGTTTTTTGTTTTCCCCACAGTTCATTGTCACCATTGGTGAGCCTCATACACTGATTTTTGATGTCTGTGTGTGTTTTAGAGCTACTGAAAAGTGCATGTGATCCTGTAAAAAGATACTGAACTACAGTTATTTGTAATTAATCTGTGGTTTTTGTACTGTTGTTTTTTTGTTTGTTTTTTTGCTGTGTTTTGTTGCAAGCACTAAACTAAATTATGAACTAAAATATATAAATAAAGAACAGATGTTAATTTTGTTTGTACAAGCTGATAGTATTAAAATTGGATAACTGTTTATTTATAAACTAATAATTATAGTGTTTAGTTAATGTGAGTGTTTTAGTACTGATTCTTTAAAGTATTTCAAGTCAAATTTCTTGCAGATAAATTTTTCTGCATTTTTAGGTAAACTACTGACAAAAGAATTGCCAGTAGTTTACTGTTAATAATATATAAAGTAACAGAATGTTACTGTTAAAGTACATTCATCATTTACCATTAATAGATTTGCACCACTGATACTACAGCAATCAATTATTGTGAAATAGTCTAAACACATCACACACAAGTAGAAGTTTTTAACGGTGACACACCTCAAACACACAGACATCAACAATGAGCATATGAATTTCAACATTGGTGACAATCAAAAATTAGCGGGAAAAGATCAACCTTGAAAATCACAAAAATGTCTACTGAAAAAGTCACAATAACCCAAAAGCAAAAAAAATCTAATAAGAAGAAAGTTTAGCAGCATTATTTAATTACTGTATGTAGCAATGCATGCTGGGAGTTTTGCACTACAAAAGCACCCAGCATGCATTGCAGCATGAACTACTTTTTGTCACTATATTAAGTTTCATGCATTGATTCTTACTGCTGCTGTAGTTTTAATCTTTTGCACATATAATGTTTTTTTTTTTATTAGAGAAGTTTAGCTTTGATTCAAAGTGTTTCATTTGATCACCAGTTTGTAGATCAGTGGTGGCTTTAGTTGGGTTCATGACACTTGACTTTCTAGCATTAGTGTTTCTTTTTATGGTGTGATTGTGTTTTAAAAACATCTGTTATTTGAAAAAAAATAAAAGTTATATTCAATTGTCTTTAGAGATACATTTTGTGTATACTTAGGAGTGGCTTCTTAGGAATTTAAAAACTAATAAGACAAAATAAAAAAAAATATTATTTTGACACTCAAAATGTCTAACACCATTTAAATTTTGTTCAAGTAACTTTTTTGTATATTTTAATTAAAGAATTTTGGTCAGATGCTGTTAATGAGTTTGCAATACCAAATCCACAATGAGAAAGTCTAGTTTACTCACCAAATTGTGATATGTTACTAATACACTGAAGTTACACCACTGCTATTTCAGCAATTTATTGTGCACCAAATACAAATAAAAACTTTGAACTAGAAGAATTTAAACAAACACAACAATCAGTGTATGAGTCTCAACATCGGTGACAATAAAAAAAAAGGTAAACAAAAACCAGATCAACTCTGAACATTACAAAAAAAACAAAAACAACAACAACAACAGCAAAAAAGCACCAAAATAAAAGCAAATAAAGAAAATAGAAAGAACATTTATCTGCATAATTTATTCATGCTGCAATGCATGCTGGGAGTTTTGCACTATTCAGGCACCCAGCATGCATTGCAGCATGTATAAATTATGCTGCTAACTGGTTGGTTGTTAATAATCGCCATTCTTGAGTTAATGTGCTAATACATTTATTTACGGGACTTTTTTGATATTTATTTTGTTTGTAGAAACCAACTATCACTTGTTTCTAAAGTAATATTTAGGATGTTTTTGTAATGTGAGCATGTTAGTGCTGAGAATATATTTTACTTAAATAAAGAAAATTGACTGATTTATGCAAAATTTTTAAAAGCATAAATTCAAGTCAAATTTCTTGCAGATAACTCTAGGGTACAGCTGGACTGACAAAGCATTTGACTTCTTTTAGGTACAGTCCTGTACCTTGATTTTTTATTTTTATTTGTTTGTGGACACCTGACCATAAGATCGCTATGCGCATCATTTTAGGAATCCCATTCCACATTTAGTCCCCTTTTTGCTGTCATAATAACCTCTATTCTTCTGAGAGGAATGATTACGAGATTATGACTGGACCTTAGTACTAGATTAAGAAGTATCCTTCTGGAGATTTGTGAGACATTCATTCAGCCAGTTAGTAAAGTCAGGTTCTGATGTAGGGGAGGTGAGGAGGGTAACGGGGTCTGGGGTGCAGTCAGCATTTACATTCATCCCAAAGGTGTTTAATACGGTTTAAAGCTCTATAGCTGGAGATCTTTCACATCTTTTAACCTATGTAAAGCATATGTTTATGAATCGGCTTTGTGTACAGGGCTTTGTGTTTCCTACACAATTGTGTACTTCCAACTTTATTTTGGGAAGAACCATATGGGTCAAAAGTCAGGTGTCCCAATACTTCTGTTCATGGAGTGTAAACAGTAATATGAAGGTCTGAAGATCAGTTCACACCATATGATTGTTTTTGATGATGATGATTATTATTATTATTATTATTATTATTATTATTATTATTACTATGTTTTGGTGTTCTTTTTCTGCTCTCAGTCTTTAAGAACATAATTATTTAGAGAGATTTATGTTATTGGTCAGTGATCAAACCTTGAAAAGTTCTAATAAACAATGTTCTTTGTTTTAGACTCAGACATCTGAACTTTCTGGATGAAATGTTGCATGTATTTCTATCACTCCCTCCTTCTTTTCTTCCCTCCATTCTGAAGCAACAGCTGCATTTGCAGATTTCATCTCCAGTTCAGTGTTAGTGAGAAAAAAAGCCAGTGGTGTGGTTTTGGCTTGGCATCTCCTCAGCAGATGTCCTGTGTGATGACCCTTCAAATAAAAAATACTAATAATAATAAAAAAAAAAACTATTAAGAGAACATGTCTGTTTATATATAAATGTTCTTGGGCTTTGCATTTTCAGTTTCAGTGATGCAACTGACGCTTATATATATACTGTATATACTATATATGTATGTGTGCTACATTTAATTAATAAAAATTAATGTTTGATTTTTTTTTGTTTTTTTTAAAGAATGAGACAAAAAAAGGAAAAAAGATAATAAAAGAATGTTGCTTCTAATGCAGGACTTAATATCTTGTAGTGATTTAATGAAGTCTTTTCTATTCCTGCTATGCCTTTCATAATTTGCTGTCATCAGGTTGTGAGGCCAGTGCAGCAGGAGCTGTGGGAATGGTCTGCTATTCAGGGTTTGTGGAATTGAACTGGCTATAACTGAAGCCTTGGCTTTCTCCAGGCTTTATTTGCCTCACTGGCTTGATCTTTTCTACTTCATTTTCGGCAACTTTCCCACCGCATTCTGGGTGTGTGGCTCACCACCATTAGACGTAGGCTTTTAGCACATGTTCTTGGGCTTTGCATTTTCAGTTTCAGTGACGCAACTGGCGCCAAAATTGGTGGATCATTTAAAAATATATATCAAATGCTTTTGTTGGTTGGAGTTCAATCTTTAATCAATGAAAGACATTTAAATAATTCTTATATCTCCAGAGAGCTTCAGATAATTATTTCCGGTTTTACATTACACTTTTAATTTGCTGATACTCAAGTGGTTTATTATATCAAGTTGTAGCAATACAGCAGATCTGTTTAGTTATTAAAAAAATCTCTAATTAATGTGGGATTTTTTTTTGTGCTTTTGAGTCCTGTAGAAAGTTGTATAAACAGCTCAGGGCATTATGGGAAATTTTACTGCATCGACACCAGGATGGTTTTTAGCATCATAGTATATATTAAGAATGTATTGTGATTCGCATCTCAATGCAAAGCCAACAGTATTTATCGCATTGCATTCGTAGCAGCTTCATGTGTCTTTAATGTTATGAAGCTGCAAGCGATGCAATGCGATACGACTGCCCACTATTATGATACAATGAGATTTACTGCATTATGATGCAATGGCATAAAATATGATGCTTATTGATTGCTATGCAATTCAATATGTTACAGATAGTTCACTTTTTTACTTTGGTTCAAACAGAAATCAAATCATTAATTTACCTAAGTGCCTTCTGTCTTCTAACGTATGGTCCTTTCACAAACACCCAAAAAAAACAGAAAAAATACTAAATTTAACCAGACACTCCTGTTCTGTCTCTATAGAGATGCAGCTCTACCTCTTCCATGTTAATCTATGAGAGAATGCACACGAGAAACAGTTTAGAATATCAAATATTGATCGCTAATTATTTTTCACTTTCTAAATCATAAAAGATTGAGAAATGAGTGCATCAGAAAGCTCACAGGACACCAGTAATTTGTCCCAGCAGAGACTCTGCAGAAGGCCAGCTTGGTTAGCCACACATTTGGATGGAGGCCTTTGCAACTGGACAGCACTGTGATTAAGCCAGAAAAGTCTGCCAGTGCAATGAGTGACATCCCAAGCCAGAGGATCAGCGCAAAGCTGCAACTGATGTTTAATGTTCACACGTGCGAGTTGGAATGGCGTCAAAGGAAACTAATTAGAGGTACACTTTCAGAGAGCGCAGGAAGAGAACACTCTCCTGTTTTCTGTTATTGTACACGTTTCGGAAACTCTAAGGGCTAAAATTGAGTAGAAAGAAGACACGATCAAGACTGCTTCATCTGCAGATTGTAGGTTGCTCTGAAACATGACTGGCTTGTGGTACATTTCAAAATGGCAATTAGATTTTTATTTGTACATTTAATGTCCAAAACTCTACCATTTGTGTTGATTCCCATACTGCAATAGAGATAAGTTACTGCAGTCAATTTGTTAAATTTGTGATGAACTTGCACCCCATCTAGGATATATTTTCCTTTTGTCCCCAGTTTTCCAATGATATTCTCTATATCTACCACCACAATGACCAGGATAAAGCAATTAATGAATTGCTACACAACTGAGAACATAGCTATTGCTACGAAGAGAACATAGAGCTGAGTTGGGAAGTTGCTTTGGACCTCATGCAAGTCAGTACTAAAGTATTTATGTGTTTAATATGGTACATTCTCACCACTTCTCATTAGCTGAAGAAAATACAGCTATTTAGAACTTCAAACTTTCCAATTCTACATCACCAGCTCTTTTGTGCCACCAGTCAGATCCTTTTACAGTCAGGTGTGAGGACCACGGCGTGAGAAACTTTGGGTTTGGAAACATTCCCAGAAATGTAGTGTCTAGCTTTTGCTTCTATACCAACTACACTGGTGAAAAACTCAGGGGAAAAGTGGGCTAATATGCAACGTCTGGATCTTTCTATGCAGCCATCCAGCAACGTATCAGTGTTTGACAGTGGATTTTCCACTTGTGTGCTGCACTACAGACTCGCTTAAAGTTCAGTGTGCAGATTGGCATACACAGTTTGTCTTGCTGCTTCTGTGAAAGTCCATTGGTCATATTACATTCTTCAAAATGTCAAAGATTATAGAAATGGTGATTCACACAGAAGTGGTCACATAGCGGTTGTCATTAGCAGGGAGGAGAACCACAACGGGCAATTACGCATAAGAGAGCATGAGAAATACTGGATGGTGCTAAACCCTGCTATTTCTGTCCATCATAATTATGACATATTGCTTACCATCAAATGTACATCGTGTGCTTGTATATGAGGATGTGTAAAGCTAAGAAAGATCATTATTTAGAAGAACTCATTAGCAAGCTATTTGCCATCAAATCAGGCTTACTCTCTAGGTCTTTTTACAAATAAATGCATCATTGAACCACAAGATGTACCAGCCTTAATTTTTTTTTCTGTATATTCTAGAAATAGATGGTCCAGATAAGCTAAACCAAAGATGTTCTTAATATAACTTGGACCTGTTTGATGTAACCTATTTGTTTTGTGAATAATTTTTTATGCTTTTTTTTATCTAGACCTCATCTTTTTGGGAAGCCAGTACACAGAACAATGCTTCTCTGTACAGTTTGGTCATCTGCCGATCAACTTCTTCTTCACATCCTCTTTCTTGACTGGCAATGGAAAGAGTGGGCCAGGCACTGGCTCGACTCTGAGTTTCAGTTCTGCTCCCTACATCCCTAGAGTACCAGACTGCCAATTCTGAAAGAGCTTTATATCCACGAGTGCTCCAGCCAAGTGTCGAGCCTGCATGCTTTGACTGGGTATTAGTTGGGCGTGGAGGCCTGACTTTGCCTCGGCAAGCCGAATAGGAAGTGGCAGAGGGTAACCGCTGGACTGATTCAATTTGCCATTTCGCCTCGATTCGCCATTCTCAAAGTCTTTCCTTTATTGCCTGACCATAATGAGGTTTTGTCTTCAATCAGGGTTTGACAACATGCACTCAACAAAACATCCTGGGAAAAACGGGCTTGCTATTGATATGGGTTTGGTGCCAGGCAGTGATGGCAGCAGCATGGTTTGGGAATATTGCGCCAAACCGGCTTCTGTTGACAAGGTACAGTACTCAGCTCTCTTCACACAGATAGAGTTGTTTTCTTTAAAATAAACCCACTAACCCTGCTGAACACTTGCTAACTTGTATAACACACAGAGACGAACACACAGTGCGGGAAATGAGACCCAAGAAATCAGATGTTATCCTGGAATATGGAGACGATTTTTGGGGTTGGGAATTATTGAGGTTTAAAGTTGACTAGTGCAGGGACACCCAGAGTGATTTCTTCACTTGACACCATTTTGGCAATTATTATGTTATTTATTTAAACGCACACAAACTGAGTGCAACGGTGGCTCATGAAAAGGAACTCGTATAACATAATCATGCAAGACTCCATTATCGTATTGTTTGACCAGAGGTCACTGAGATGTACAGGCTTGAGGCATCTAACAGGTTTGGAAGATCTTACTGTTAGCTACATCTGAGAGAAATAAAATTCACTCATGTTTTCTGGTTCAGAAAAGGACCATTAAATAATAATGAACAAGTGCTAATCGATGTCAGTGATTTATTCTCTCCAGTGATGTAATATGTGTTTTGAGTCTTTTTCTGTTCTGTGGCAACTGTTCTGAACATGTTGATTATTGAAAGAGAACTAAATAAATTCTCTTTCCATGTTAGCATGGTCTGCCTGGCAACCGTGTGGTGGCAACCAGCAGACCATTACTGAGATGCTAACTCAATTACAGTCTGTGGCTACGCTGGTGCTGGAGTCCCCTTTTTGTGGCTCCAGCTTAGCTTGACCTTTGTCCAAAATGGCTCCATGTAGCCTGCACCTTCCAAACCTACTGAGATCACAGAGGCTGTGTGACGCACTTCAGCCCTAAAGAAGCGACACTGCTTCAGTCAGTAAACACACAAATCCACAAAGTGATGCTAGGCTAATGCTGAGTAAATGTGACAATATAAATACCCAGGCAGCTATTTTCTAATATTGTAATTGACCACTACATCTTTAAATATACATCATGTTTTTCCGTCTGGGTAGTGACTACTGCTGCTGCTGCTCTAGACTGAAAGCACTGTGCAGTGTGATTATAATAAGATTATGGATTATGGGCCAAGGCTATGTTTCCCATCAGCTACTGCTCCCTCACGTGTCCCATCACATGATCTCTGCACCTGTTTCAATTGCACCTCATTCACCTGATTTTTAAGTAATCACTTTCATTTATTACATTCTTTCACTCGTTGTACCCTCAATGCACTCTGACAATGGACTATTAGACAATGCAAAAGGAAAATTTACCTCTGGGATCAGCTTGAAGGCACTGACAGGAAACCTTGCAAGAATGTTCTGTACATAATGTATGTTTTTTTTTATTTTTGTTCATTTAAATTTTATGTTCTTGTTAAATAATAGAAAAAATAATATATTGAATCGATTTCATATAAATAAATATTATAGTGTACAACCAATGATAACCACTTGTTTTGTTCTCTTTAATATGAGCATATGAGGCATTTGTAACAAAAGAGCAGTGAAGGAAAATAATGCTACTGTTTTTTACTATTCATCAGTTCTAGGCCGTACAAATTTACCCCCGCGCTGTACAATCCCCCAAGAGGCACCATAGGTGTCCTATCGGAATCAATCCACCTCTCATTGTTATAAAGCCATATCTATAGAAATCATTAATATTATAAGGAAATGCAGTATGATACAGTGCATCACACACAGGAATCTCATACAGTGAGAATGAATGTCATCAACAAAGCAAGAAACCCAATTAACACAATTCAACATGTCTCCTTTCACTGTAGCCACAACTGCATCACCTGCATACATCATCTCTAATAGAAGCATCGATATTCACCTCATAAAATGATCTTTGGTTTTCTATGGATTTTTTCCCATGCATTATGGATTTCTTTGTGGGTTTTTTTGTTTGTTTTGTGCAAATACTAAAGGAAAGAAAACTCAAAAGTAGAAATTGTTCATGAAACATCATAAGTCATAAGTTTTTTTTCTTAACAAGCTGTTCTTGAAAAGTCCGTCTTGTAAAGGTTCCTGTAAGTATGTAAATGTTTAGGATAAATTCATCGATTTTTAATACCTCTATGAATATGGAAGTGATGTGGATCTCTAAACACTAATTAGAATTTTAAGAGATAATAAAAGTGGTGCAGCTGCACTCTTATTGAGATCATGTAGACATGATGCTACAGGATGCTACATAGCTTATTTAACTTTTTTTTTCTTCTTTTAATGTTGACCAATTACCGTGAAATGCCATTCGAATTCATTCAAAACAACAGAAATATGACTTAGGCAATGATTCAAACAGGCCAAAGTAAATCTAGCATGGACCTAGTCATGAAAGCAATGCACAACAGATGTTCTCTACTCTGTCCAAAATGCAGTCAGATGGCTCTATCAGTTCCAGCCCTCCAGGAACTGTTATTTAACATTTAGCATACTTTATTCTTTCTCTCCTGTTGGTTGATAGCAAGATGAATTTTGTTTGGTTTCGTTATTAATTTTGTTATGATCTACACTTCACCGTTTTAGTTCAAATCTTAAGGTTTTTCTTTAGCAGCATTTTCAGTGACGTGACATCTGAGACATCCCGGTGATAAATCAAAAGTCACTAAAGCAAGAAATTTTCTGAACTAGGTCGAGATTATTTTCTTCTTCCGCTGTAAGAGAAAGTACTGTAGACCCCCCATGACCTGCCTCATTACAATGTGCAGCTCACACTCAGTGGGGATTTGCCCTTTAAGCCCATATGGCCTGCGCTTGGAGCAGATCGACTGCAGATCAGAGAGTAAGTGTTAGGGCTTTGGTCCAATGCTAATGGCTAATAACAGGATAAGAACCAGATGAAGGGCTGGATTCTTCAGTTCTCCTGCCACACACCTGGGGAGAAGGGCTCTGCTTGGAGACATGGTTAGAAAGCTGTAGCTTGTGGTGGGTAAGGAAAAAGAACTCTTTCTGAGCTCTTTCTGGCCCATGAAATTTCACAAGGTGATAGGACACAGGAGAATGACATCATGTAAACATACAGATCAGGACTTAGGATCGCTGTTAAATCTCCAGGGCATCATCTTTTCTCCTTAGCATGTAATTACAGCAGGTTTAGATGCTGAAGGATTGTTTTTTTTTTTCTTTTAAACATGCATTCCTCTGTTTCTGGTTTTCTGATATGGACATTTTGATGTTTATTCACAAAGCTTTTAAAGTTCTAACTGATTTCAAAGTAGATGAAGCAATAAGAAAACAATGTACATTTTAGCTTAAGGGTTGGTTGAGTGTATTTTTTCTAGCAATATTTTTAACCAAATTGTTTAATTTTATTTATTTAATTTTCTTTCCTCGTTATGGTTACGTGCTGTCTTGCCCTTTTTATCACCCTTGCTTTCTACATCACTCTGTGTGTGAAAGGCACTCCACGCTTCCTCGCCTGGGCCAGAAAACCACTGCCACGCTTCTGTTGTGAGCAATTCTCTTCCCATACATTCCTGTAAGACGAATTGCATATGACAATGATTTCAAAACAGGCCAGTTAGCATTGTTGAGTGTTCTGGCATATGTGGATGTTTGTTATTCCTTTTTGGCCACAGTATCAAACTCCACTACTTTCATTCTTGGCATTGAACGCTCCCGCAAATGAGTCCACTGAAACCTTACCCCTTCATTGGAGTGAGAGACGTCGTATCACCATATGCAGACATCCAGATGTGCTAAGACTGTGGAAGTGACGATCGTGAGTAGAACCGTTAGCTTTACCTTTGATTGTTCAAAGCATTCAAGACTCCTTCTTGTGAAATCTCAAACAGAACTTATTTATTAGCTTTAGAGCCAGACATACTGCTTTTTACATACTTTTAAGCGAGCTAATATTGGTCTAGCAGTTTATATCGTTGTCTTTAGTCGTACCATTGTTGAGAAATGTGGAAAATGTGACCCAGAACCTGTCCTGGGAAAACTGATAATGAGGCAGGAGTGGAAAGACCAGGGAGAAAATGCACTCACACATACACTTTTTCATGCCTATGGGTTATTTTGTGTAGCCAGTCCAAAAACAAGCATGGTTTTGGACACTTGGAGGAAACTGGAGAACCCTAAGGAAAGCCAGTTGGACAAGGGCAAAACATATAAAAATTTTACACAGACAGAAATTAAAGTCTTAGTTCATTTCATCCATATAAATGTAAAGATGAATGTGAAGTGCCATACTGTATAGGTGTGGCCTGCTCCCTCAGCCCTGGGCAGGAGTGGACACCCCTCGTCCCAGACTAACAGACGCCTGCATGGTTTAAATGAAATGAAATAAAGGGGGTGTTTTTTTTTAGTATAGAGCATGGCTACTGGGGGTAACTTGAGGTTTTTGAAGAGGAACATGATAAAGTTTGTTTGTAAATATGAAGGTTATTACTGTATGAACTGGGAAGGATTGCCTGGAAGCCTTGGAGATAAAGTTAAAGACCAAGATGACAGATAAGGCTACCTTTTGTTACTACCTATTATACATTTCTGATAAGCCCATTAATGGAAACCAAACAGTGGGGAGAATGGCTTTAGCTAGGAGGCAAGGTTCTGAATGTCATTTGCCCATGTGAAGAACATGAAATGCTCTGGAGAGTTTCAGATCCCTCTGAATTTTGACTGGGCCTCATGCTGGAAAGTTGGAAAGACTAAGTTGGTAAGAGGGATGAAAGTGAGGACATGTGGGAGTTGACTCTGATGGACACATGAGCACAAGTATGCATAGAAGCAGGCACATGTGGTGATAAGTGATCAGCCCACAGCTGGCTGCCGTGATGTTTCCTGCACCAAGGCATTCTCAGTGGGGTTAGCAGGGTTGCGCTGGGGGCACCTAATGTAATGTGCCATCCAGTCCTGTCATGTGGCCTAGTGACGATGTCTCAAACTGACCCAATTAGAGGCAACGTGATCCTGGGAGGGGGAGGCAAGTGTTTCAGCACAGAAGGCCCCTAACAGGAGTCGCAGCTTCTCTCCATAAAGGTATAGAAAGAGGCCTGCTGAGCAAGAATTAGGAAGCAGGACAAAGTAGAAAGAATTTAGATTTTAAAAGACAATTACAAAGGAGTGGATATAAGAACAAGATACTGACAGTTGAGATATAATCAGACATACAATATGCCTACATACACATGCACATTTTTGCAGAAAAAAATAAAAATATTTTGTTTCCGTTCACCAAAATTATTTAGATTCATCTTTCAGCTTTGTTCACCGTTTCTGCAACTTTATATAAGTGCATTCTTTTTTTTATTTTTATTATAAACATTGGTCAAAAATAAAGATACAAAATGAAAAACAGAACACATTATCTCTTCCTCTTTCTCTTGTTAAAAATGTGGGACACTGAACAGCCAAGCCAAGCTGATATTAATGATTCAGTAGATGCACATTCATTCACACAATTTAAATGAGTTCTTTCATTCAACCAATGATCTGCACCTTCACAGCCACCAAAGCAGTCACATGTTTTAATGTGAAGTAAATGTGAAATATCTTTCAGTACATGGAAATTATGAGAATTTTCATTCATTCACTTCACACATTCTTTTAAAACGCTGATTTGTTTCTGAAGGAAACATCACTATAGCATTTAATTATATGATTATATTTCATGATATGTTTATTATATTGCTATATTCTATTTTACAATTTTGTTACATTGTTACATTATGTGTGTAACTTGTATGTGGCAAATTAACCTTGAACCTGACCCTCTGTGCAATACAATGTCATTCGTTCAATTTGTCACCTCTTATTGTTCATGTTTATGATTTGTAAATTTTGTGTAGAGATCCAGTAGAATAAATGTAAAGTTGCTAAGACTAATGTATGACATTAAAATGTGTATTTGTTTATAAAGCTGCTGTCATCTTACAGTTCTATTTAATGCTGTGGAATGCTCAAAAAATCATTTTTCCCTTTTATCAGGAATAACAGCCATGTAAAGTACAGCCACTTTGTTCCTTTATTTACCCTCACTTCTTTTTTCATATTATTATTCCTATATATATATATATATA
>MU575040.1:363040-438064 GCA_024362625.1 Silurus asotus
ATATATATTAATAAAGCATAAAACGTGCTCCCCAAATAGAATCCTGTCCTAAACAAATCAACATCATTTTGCTATGGGGTACGTGCCTCATTGTGGGGCAGTGGTGTATTTAAATGTACTTTGAGTACTTGAATATTTTTTGAAGCTATATTTTTGTTTTAAAAACAAAGATATAATCAGCTTTGAATATTTACTCAGTTACATTTATTACTCACTAAATTTACTTTTTACTCCACTATATTTTATATATATTTATATATATTTTAATGTACCAATTACATTTTCCACCTCTATTGAAGATGTCATTAAGTCTCAACACTACACTCATCTGCTGCCTGTAAGCATCTTTTTTTAACACTGCTGGGCTCATTTTAAGTCCAAAAAAGAGCTCAAATAAATTCCATAAAACTTTAAGAACCAGCTTTTGTTGAAGTTGGATACAAAATATTGCCTCTTTATGAGAGCTGCATCAAATCACAGTCAACTCTGAATATTTGATTTTACTCACATTATTTAATTTGATTTGTCCATGGCTCTTTGACATAGTGACATGATCCTGTTATTTAATTTGTTAATTAAAGATCCTTTTTTGAAAGATCTCTTTGCTTCATTCTGGCATGTTGAAGAGGCTGTTGTGTTCGTTAATGTTGTTATGGCAGTGTTGAGGTGTACAATTTAGATTTTTATATTAATAAATAAATAAACCCCACAAATGAACAGTTTTTGGCTTTTTGCTAACGTGTCATGGTGTTGAGGACTAGTACATATTTGAGCCTACATTCAATATGAGCCAAATACTCATATTGTACTGTTTAAATCAGATATTCAATGACTTTTACTCAAGTCATATTGTAATTTATCTTTTTCTTGTAATGGAGTTACAAGTTTTGTAGAAAGGGATCTATAATTTTACCCAAGTGGGATTTTCAGGTACTCTGGTGTCCTTCAGAAGCCTCATATATTGGGGCAAATCTGCTCTTAGGACTAAAAATCTGTCATGCCATATAGGGTAATTATAATGAATTTAGAGATAATGGACAGGGTGACATGGATGAGGTCATTTCCTGTCAGTGATCTGGCCTACCTCTCTCGGGGTGGTCAATGGGAATTCAGGCCCCTGCATGGGGGCCTGTCTAAACTGTCTACTGGCCTGATGGATCAGCTTCCAAAGTTGGTCCTCATCCATCACTTAGAGTGGGCACACATACATAAGCACATATACACACACACACACACACACACACACACGCATGCATGCACTCACCCACTCACACCTACACACACGCACACACACATACATTCTTTATGAGGTTTTATATTAATATTTAAAATTTTAAAATCTTGCAAATGAACATATGATTGGGTTTGTGTGTGTGTGTGTGTGTGTGTGTGTGTGTGTGTGTGTGTGTGTGTGTGTGTGTGTGTGTGTGTGTGTGCCTGTTTGTGTGTGTATATGCACATATGAGACATAACATGACATAACACAAAACAACATAATCTATGTGGTGAATTGTATATAATTGCCAGAGAAGATTTTGTGCCTTAAATTGAAACATTTGGTCTTCTACATAGATGGATGGATAGATACATAGATAGATGGTCAGATGGATGGAGGGGGGAGTAAAAAGACTTTGATTAATGACTGCTCACAGCCTGCTCACAGCATGCATCCAGTGTGTGTCAGGCTGGCTAGAGAAAGGACAGTTTCTATATACAGTGCTCTCTCTCTCTTTCTCTCTCTCTCTCTCTCTCTCTCTCTGTCTGACTCACACATGTTCTCAGGCTTAATAATATTGGGCCAGTAATACAAATTATTATTACTTTTATTATCATCATCAGCATAAATTTAATAATCATCATATGTTTTCAAAGACTTATTTCTATTTTATTTCTTAAATCATACTTAAATCATGGTGATCTTTCATCCTCGTTTGCCAAATTATCATATTAATATAATTAAAAAAATATGTTCATGTGAAGTCCAGTTTGGATTGAAAATTGTTGGAAATAAAGACTTGAAAAGTGCAACACCATCAAGCTGTCCATGTATTTGTTTTAGGTTTAAGGATAAGGAATGGAAAGAATTATGTTTTTGCAAGATAATAGCAAAAGCCAAATAAAGCAATGAAAGAATGAATAGAATGTTTAGAATTCAGCATTTCTCAAGAGCTACAAGAGGAATTAGACATTTCTGATGCAAATTATATCCATAAAAATGTAGTTTATATCCATAAAAACTCATACTATATCCATAGTAAAAACATTTTTACCAGAACACCAGCTTTACTCGGACATCTTCAGACAGAAAGTCACTTCTTTATTCCTTCTTCAAAAATCCTCTAAAACATAAAAAAGAAGTTTAAATGTCTAAACTGGTGGTAGGTGGTAGCTCAGTGGTTAAGGCTCTGGGTTACTTAAGGTTGGGGGTCCCTGGCATTGCCTTGCTGCTACTTTTGGGCCCCTGAGTAAGGCTCTTAACCCTCTTAAACCCCCTTGGTGGTGTTTTATCGTGCTCTGACCCCAGCTTTCTAACATTGCTGGGATATGAGAATAAAGGATTTCGCTGTAATGTACATGTGACAATTATAAAGCACATTTTAAACTAAAAATGGAAGTGGAAAAAAACAAGCCTATATCTCTAAATGGTCTGATACTACACAAAATAGTACAAATCAGCTGTGAGGTTTATTTCGGCTAAATATCAATATCAAGCAGATTTCCTGAAACACATAACCCCTATATTTTTACACACTGACATAGTATGATGCACTGTTAGCTTCTAAGAGCACTCTAACTATGCAGAAATGTATTTATGGCTGTGAGATTGCCCTCCTGTGTGTGTGTGTGTGTGTGTGTGTGTGTGTGTGTGTGTGTGTGTGTGTGTGTGTAAAGGCGAAACAAAATCAGAACAACAGCTTGTCACTCATCACTTGCACTCGTCCCTCTGTCAGTCACTATGACAAATGAGAATTTCATCAAGCCTGCTGATGAGAGAGAAGAGGGAATATCTCTGCCGTGTGTGTGTGTGTGTGTGTGTGTGTGTGTGTGTGTAGGTGTGTAGGTCCACCGCTTGCTTGCCACATGCTGTAAAACTATGCACTATAAAGCAGAGTGTAAAATGTATCAAAACATTCACAATTTAATCAATGCAGCAAGAAATGCTTTTACGATGTGCACAAGTGTCTACGTGATGTGGAGGTTGAACAAGTAGTTTTAAGAATTTCATTTCTGATCTGAGAACTCCAAGACTATTAACGTGAGAACCAGTATAAAATATTTTGATCAACGCGGCATATATACTGATAGTGTAGAAAACAGCAGACACTTGTACGAAATCAATTAAATTAATATGTTAAAGGATTTGCAATTCTTTCAAGTGTGCACATGTGAAGACATGATATGGAGGATGAACAAGTAGTTTTGATCATTGCATTGATCTGAGAAACGCTCCAAAGCAACTGAGAAAACCTGCTCACTGAACATTGGATAGACCCATCTTCATCTTGGTGGCACTGAATGTCCAACGAATGTCATTACCACCACATGCTAAAAGCTCAATCCCAGTATTTGCAAGCTGCCCTGCATGATGCCTGCTAAATCCATGTCACTGATACAGCATGCTTTAATGTTTTCATTTTCACATCATATTTTCCTTTTCTCACCTCCCTTTAGCATCAACACTCTCTCGCCACTCAACACGCTTTTTAATTAAGGCTTGCAGTGCTCCAGTGAGATTTCATACCCCAATCTATTTTAACAGCTTTCGAGTCATAACCCGCTTCATTTACAGCTAGAGTCAGGGTGAGTAATCCATCCATTTATTCTTCTCCACCTCTGTATTTCTGTTTGCTGCTCACTTTAGTGGCGCTCATGTTCCGGTGAAATCACCAAGTAGGCATTCAAACATTCACAGTTATAAGTTATAAGATTCCCTCAACACATTTACAACTGTAACATGATTTATAAAGAAATGAAAACAGAGAGAGAGAGAGAAAAAGAAAGAAAGAAAGAAAGAAAGAAAGAAAGAAAGACAAATAACATGATGCAAAAAATATGATGGGAGGATGAAACAAATATAAATTGTCAAATCCAAATATCTCTCCTCCAGTGTCTTATAACAGTTTGTTAGACTTTATAACATTCCACATGTAAGCAAAGTGAGTGACTGATACTAAAGCTTAGCTCTGTTTCTCTGTAGCCAACACTCTGCACAACTACCACCACCACCATTCAGCCAGCACTCTACACCACCACCACCATTCAGCCAGCACTCTACACCACCACCAGCATTCAGCCAGCACTCTACACCACCACTCTGCACAATTCCCACCACCACCTCCACCACCACCAGCATTTCGCTAACACCATCCACCACCACCACCATTCAGCCAGCACTCTACACCACCACCACCAGCAGCATTTAGCCAACACTCTGCACCACCACCACCATTCAGCCAGCACTCTGCTCCGCCACATCCACCACCACCATTCAGCCAGCACTCTGCTCCGCCACCACACCACCACCAGCATTCAGCCAGCACTCTGCTCCGCTACCACACCACCATTTAGCCAGCACTCTGCACCACCACCACCACCATTCAGCCAACACTCTGCACCACCACCACCAACATTCAGCCAGCACTCTACACCACCACCAGCATTCAGCCAGCACTCTGCTCCGCCACCACACCACCATTTAGCCAGCACTCTGCACCACCACCACCACCACCATTTAGCCAACACTCTGCACCACCACCACCACCATTCAGCCAGCACTCGACACCACCACCAGCATTCAGCCAGCACTCTGCTCCGCCACCACCACCACCACCATTCAGCCAGCACTCTGCACCACCACCACCACCATTCAGCCAGCACTCTGCACCACCACCAGCATTCAGCCAGCACTCTGCACAACTACCACCACCACCACCACCACCACCAGCATTTAGCCAACACTCTGCACCACCACCACCATTCAGCCAGCACTCTACACCACCACCACCAGCAGCATTTAGCCAACACTCTGCACCACCACCACCATTCAGCCAGCACTCTGCTCCGCCACCACCACCACCACCATTTAGCCAGCACTCTGCACCACCACCACCATTCAGTCAGCACTCCCCCCCCCACCACCACTATTAGCCAGCACTTTGCACCACCACCATTATTCAGCCAGCACTCTACACCACCACCAGCATTCAGCCAGCACTCTACACCACCACCAGCATTTAGCCAACACTCTGCACCACCACCACCATTCAGCCAGCACTCTACACCACCACCACCAGCAGCATTTAGCCAACACTCTGCACCACCACCAACTACCCCCACCACCACCACCACCACCAGCATTTAGCCAACACTCTGCACCACCACCACCATTCAGCCAGCACTCTACACCACCACCACCAGCAGCATTTAGCCAACACTCTGCACCACCACCACCATTCAGCCAGCACTCTGCTCCGCCACATCCACCACCACCATTTAGCCAGCACTCTGCACCACCACCACCATTCAGTCAGCCCCCCCCCCCCCCACCACCACTATTAGCCAGCACTTTGCACCACCACCATTATTCAGCCAGCACCACCATCACCATACAGCCAGCGCTCTGCACCACCACCAGCATTCAGCCAGCACTCTGCCCCACCACCATTCAGCCAGCATTCTGCACCACCACCAGCATTCAGCTATAGCACCATGACCTCCCCAACCATTCAGCCAGCACTCTGCCCCACCACCACCATTCAACCAGCACTCTGTACCACCACCTCCACAAACATTTAGTCAGCACTCTGCCCCCCCACCACCACCATTATTCAGCCAGCACCACCATCACCATCACCATTCAGCCAGCGCTCTGCACCACCACCATTCAGCCAGCATGATGCACCAGTACCACCACCATTCAGCCAGCACGATGCACCACTACCACAACCATTTAGCCAGCACTCTGCCCCACCACCACCATTCAACCAGCACTCTGCACCACCACCTCCACAATTATTCAGCCAGCACTCTGCACCACCACCTCCACCACCATTCAACCAGCACTCTGCACCACCACCTCCACAATTATTCAGCCAGCACTCTGCACCGCCACCACCACCACCGTTTAGCCAGCACTCTGCCCCACCACCACCATTCAGCCAGCATGATGCACCAGCAACCACCACCTCTCTATGTGTCTTTTACCATTCAGCCACCACCACCACCATTCAGCCATCACTCTGCAACACCACCACCATTCAGCCATCACTTTGCACCACCACTTCCATTCAGCCATCACTTTGCACCACCACCACCATTCAGCTAGCACTCTGGCTCATCACCACTATTCAGCTAGCACTCTGCACCACCACCAGCATTCAGCCAGCACTCTGCACAACTACCACCACCATTCAGCCAGCACTCTTTACCACCACCACTATCCAGCCAGCACTCTTCACCACCACCATTCAGCGAGCTTTTTGTACTACCACCACCATGCAGCCAGCACTCTGCAAAACTACCACCAGCATTCAGCCAGCACTCTGCAACGCCACCATTTTTTACCTCTATTGATTGTCACTTGTGTTTATGTGTCTCTACAAACACACCATGTTTGGAAGATACATGGCTCAGTTGATGTGACATAGGGGCAGCACATCTGCTAAAGTGTGTTTGGGGGTTGATACATGTTTGTGGGGGGACTGGACACACAGACACACACACACACACACACACACACACACACACACACACACACACACACACACACACACACAGATGGGTGGAGAGATAAGGAAGTGATAAATTGCTGCATCTGTTGACTGAACAGCACATGGCTTGTGTTAATCCCTTCTGATTTATATACTGTCAGGATGTTCACCCTTTAACACTCGTGTGTGTGTGTGTGTGTGTGTGTGTGTGTGTGTGTGTGTGTGTGTGTGTGTGTGTGTACACGTGTTTAGTGGATCACACTTCCGATCAGATGGTGTCTACTTGTTGCTGTCAGTCATTTTAGGGTGAATATCGGTGTCAGTGTGGAAGGAGATAAGCTTTATTTAATCAGAATTTCACATTGCTATCAGAAAGCCTGTGTGTGTGTGTTGTTTGTGCTAACTCATTGTATAGAAAGACAAATAAAGACCATTTATTTTACATTTCTATATATATTTTTTTTTTTCTATCCCTTTACTATCTAAATAAGAAGATATTTAACCTCGGCACACTGAGATTAAGAGGATCCTGACCTGGCATTCCTCTTACATTCATCTAGTCCATTACTGCCTCTCTTTTCTCCTGTCGCCTCTTTATTATTACTTTTGGAATGATTACTTCTTTGGAAATGGAAATGCTGCTCTTCTCCAGCAGCCGTTGCCTGATGAGAACGTGGATTTGCCTCCTCTGCTTGGCACGTCTCGAGGGAACTCGCATCCTACTGTGAAATAACATGGCGTTCCTGGCTGTTTTTTTCTCCAGCCTTGAAAGCCCATAAACCCCTTTCCCTGTCATGGTGAAATGCTCTCGCCCAAACATTCTGCCTGCTTGAAACTCCTCCTACCAGACTCCCTTTAACCCAAATAAACCCTTCAACTTCACACCTCATGCACTTGTACATGTGCTGTTCCGGATTTTCACTAATGCTGGTCATATGGTTTGCACAAGACAGCTTTGTCTCTGCCATTGTGCCACCAAACCTCTGAAAATACTCACACATTTTCTATTAAAAAAATGAGTAGTTTACTTTTAATTTCATTATTAGGTTGCATTGCATTGATGCATATGTGCATATCCTGAAATAAAGAAACTTCAGAACATCCAGGTGTAAGCAATAAAGTAATATATTAAAGACTATATACTGTATATACATTAGGCATATTATTCTGCACTCACATGCTAACGGGGGCATCCAAGTCCAGGCCCAGGTCCAAATGCGACCCATACAACAGCATTACTTTACCTTTACCTAGTGTTTCTCTTCTTCTTCTTCTTTCAGCTCCCTGTTAAGGGGAAGCCACCTTGGATCATCCATCTCCATACCCCCTCTCCTCTACATTTGCATCTTTTAAATGAACCACATACATGTTAACACTCATCACATGCATAAACCTCCTAGGCCTTCCTCTTTTCCTCCTTCCTGGTGGCTCCATATTCAGCATTCCTCTACTGATATACCCCATGTACCTTCTCTGAACATGACCAAACCATCTCAATCAGGCCACCTTTACCTTGTCTCCAAAAACGCCCTACATGCACTGTTCCTCTAATGAACATATTTCTAATCCTGTCCATCCTCGTCACTCCCAACAAAAACCTCAACATCTTCAGCTCTGCTACCTCCAGCTCCACCTGTGCCACTGTCTCTAAACCATACAACATCGCAGGTCTCACCACAGTCCTATAAACTTTCCCTTTCATTCTTGCAGATACCCTTCTATCACAAATTACTCTTGCTATCACTCTTCTCCACCCACTTTACCCTGCCTGCACTCTATTCTTCACTTCTATAACACACTCTGCATTTTTTTTCACTTTTGATCCCAGGTACCTGAACTCCACCACCTTCTCCACCTCTTCTCCCTGCAACCGGACCACTCCACTGTCCTCCCTCTCATTCACGCACATGTACTCTGTCTTACTCCTACTGACTTTCATTCCTCTTCTCTACAGCGTGCACCTCCACCTCTCCAGGATCTTCTCCACCTGCTCCCTACTCTCACCACAAATCACAATATAATCCGCAAACATCATTGTCCATGAACACTCCTGTCTTACCTCGTCTGTCAACCTGTCCATCACCACTGAAAAAGAAAATGGCTCAGAGATGATCCTTGATGCAGTCCAACCTCCACCTTAAACCACTCCGTTGTTCCTACTGCACACTTCACTGCTGTCACACTGTCCTCATGTCCTGCCCTCACATACTTTTCTGGGACCCCTGACTTCCTCATACAATACCACAACTCCTTTATTCTTAAAGATCGGTACCAGCACACTCCTTCTCTATTCCTCAAGCATAATCTTACCTTCCAAAATATTGTTGAACAACATGGTTAAAAACTCCACTGTCATCTCTCCTAAACATCTCTACTGGTATGTCATCTGGTCCAACCGACTTTCCATTTTTCATCCTCTTAATAGCTGCTCTCACTTCCTCCTTAGTAATCCTATACACTTCCTGCTTCACCATCTCCCGTAATCATTTTTCAGTCCTCACTCCCTCCTCATCTTCTTCACATTCAAAGCTGTCCCACAGACCACCATCCGATGCTGTCTATACTGTCCACTTAAAAACCTTCCAGTCTCAAATCTCCTTCAGGTTGAATCTCCTACATACTCAACTTGTGTGCACCTTCCTCCACTCTTATACATTACCCTATGTTCCTCCTTCTTCTTAATATAAGTATTTACCACAAACATTTCTATCCTTTTAGCAAAATCTACCACCATCTGCCCTTCCACATTCCTCGCCTTAAAGCCATACCTACCCATCACCTCCTCATCACCTCTCTTCCCTTCACCAACATGCCCATTAAAGTCTGCCCCAATCACCAATCTTTCCTTCCTAGGTACACCATCTACCACTTCATCTAACTCACTCCAGAATATTTCCTTCTCCTCCATCTCAAAGCACACTTGTGGAGCTTAAGCATTGATGACATTTTTCATAATACCACCCCTATCACGTAGCAATTATAGAAACCATCAATACCATATAAAAACGCAATATAACAACACGTGGCATGACAGAGAGAGAGGCATTTCACATATGGAGGGTGAATACCATTTTACTAAAGCAAGCTTCAAACCTCTACACTACAACTGCAACTGTGCTGTTCAGAATCAATAATTATCTAATAACCTAAATAAATTACAACATACCCACCAGAGATGCATACTCACAAATAATTTGAAATCTGATTGGTTAAAGAAACACATATATTGCTAATAAAGACTAAGATAAAAAGGCCTGTACTACAGACTTTGAAGGCCCTGGGCAGATTAGATTGACATGGCAGCACATTGAGGCTAAAATCTGAATGGACAAAAAAATCTAACATCCCCATACACGTACTGGAAACAGTGCAGCCAAGAGAAACACTACAAAATGAAGAGAATAAATTGTTGGAAATAAATTAATACAATTTTATCGAACAAATATAAGAATTTAGGTTGTAAATGTGGGTCAGTGCTTCTGAAAGTGTTTAGGCCAGCAGAGAAGGCTTTGCTGGCCCTGTGGCCCACCACTGATCAGAAACTCTCTTCACCTCCACTACACTCTTACTGTACTCTTCCTTCAGGATCACCCCTACACCATTTCTCTTTCCATCCACACCATGATGGAACAGTTTAAACCCACCGGCCTTGTTCCCGGCCTTAATCCTCTTCCACTTGGTCTTCTGATCTTCACTTAGAAATCATGAAGGGGTCTGAAATTGTCATCGTAATTGTCAATGTTAATATTTGGTACAGTAGCCTGTGTTTGCAATTACAGAGGTCAAACGTTTTCTGTAGTTTTTCACCAGGCCCACTCCTCCACACAGATCTTCCCTAGATCAGTCAGGTTTCTGGCCTGTAACCTTGTGTGTCCAAACTTTTGGTCTGTACTCTATATATATAATATATAGAGTACAGACCAAAAGTTTGGACACACCTGCTCATTCAAAGAGTTTTCTTAATTTTCATGACTATGAAAATTGTAGATTCACACTGAAGGCATCAAAACTATGAAAGACGTGTTAATTCATAGTTTTGATGCCTTCAGTGTGAATCTACAATTTTCATAGTCATGAAAATTAAGAAAACTCTTTGAATGAGCAGGTGTGTCCAAACTTTTGGTCTGTACTGTATATATATATATATATATATACTGTATATCTTTCTTCCTTTACCAGTCATAGTACCAACATTTAAAGTGCCCACCCAAACCACAACTTGTCTTCACTTCTCCTTTCCCTGCCATCTCTGTAGACGTCTTTCTCCTCTCCTTCTCCTCCTTTGGAGAACAGTAGCCCAATTTCCCCAGGTACCCTGTTGGCTAACGATATCTGTGACGGTGGTTGGTAACCCGGGCCTTGACCGATCCGGTATGAAATTTAGGTTTGTGATCCATATATTTGATTTGGCACATGTTTAACGCTTGAAGCCCATCCTAACGCAACCCTTCCCATTTATCCAGGTCTGGGACCTGCACTAAGAGTGCACTGGCTTGTGGGTTTACCGAGAGGATCTCTACTTTAAGTAAATAAAGAACCTTTTTTTGTTTTTCTAGTTTGTAGCAAGATGACAAGAACAAGATCTACTGTGATTAATGCCATATGTTCGAAATGAAACCGTTATTATAACTACGTTTAAAGAAAATATTGTGCAAATATAGCTACTGCTAGGCTAACTTAAACACATAGAAATTCAAGTTGATACAAATTAACATCACTTTAACTAAGACATGCACTTAGTAAGCTATCAGACTTTGCCATGTGTCAATGCGATGGATTTATTTAATTACTCAAGGTCCAGCTTGCTATAACGTTTTGTATTATCTGTATCTGCTGCTAGGAGATGACCAAACTGTCGATTCCAGCTTGTGTGTGACGTGTATTTCCTTTTCTTTTTTTTCCTCCCACTTTTTTTTCTTTTTTTGTTAAATGTTTGGCTTGCTGTCGCTGTATTGATGTACAGTTTCCTTTGAGGCAGAGCGAAGCTTTCTGCGAGCTGCACCGTTTTCAAAAGAGAGGAAATGGGTTCGTGCTCCAAGGTCAAACGGTCCCTTTGTGGTGCTCCTGAGGGACAATGACGATGGGATGATGTGATGTGGAGGCGAAAGGGAGGGGCCTGTAGGACGGAGACTGCTGCGTTTTTCCAGAGTCATAGCAGAATCGAGGATAAGAAAAAAGAAAGATGAGGACCTTTGAGAACTTTGGTTACATAACATTGCATATATTGGTATAAAAAAAAAAGAATGGAAAGAAAACAAGTTTCAACCCAAGACTTTCACTGAATTGGCAACCCCTTGCTCCTGATGTTTTTAATGAGTTCTCTTCAGACCGAATAATTTTAAACATTGTATTTTCCTCTTCAATGAAAAATGAGGCCACAGAATAATTACACTTTGCTTGTCATCAGAATATTTTAGCTGTGGGTGTTTTTGGAACGGTACACACGGAGATGGTCGTGTCCAACACCCACGCACACATGCACATTGTAAAATCATTCTTAATTAAACCTTGTTTATTTATTTATTCAGATTTTTTACGCTTTAGACTCATAACTGATTAGGATTTCAGTTATCTTGAAAGATTTGCGCTCTTCTCTTCTAAACTTTTCAAAACTATATTGTTACCGCACTGGAAAGTTGCCAGATTCTGCCTCCCTTTTCCCCCCAAATCTTCTTCTTTGTTGTTATTTTGCATTTGAAAGGGCCACCCATTGGGCTTGGAGGGGAGAGAGTCTCTGCGAGCTGCCTGTTTGGAATATTAATGCCTTTCTCTTGGGAAAACTGCCTACGGGATGAGGAATGAGCTGCTCTGCTCACACCATTCCCACTTCCGCTTAGCTGTACTCAGAAGGGAAGGGAGAAGAGATAGATAGAGAGAGAAGAAGGAGTGGGATTGCAGTTGTTATACAAGACTTTTGACTTTTTCTGTGATCTTAAAATTCTTTTAACTTGAGAAACCCATCATCAGGGGAATATATAAGATAACAGTGGTGGAGATATTTCTTCACTCGTCTGAGCATTAAGCTTCAAGATTAAAACATTTTTGTTATCTTGATTTGTAAAATAACAATCATTTAATGAGACATGAACCACTAATAATCTTTAAGGCCATTCTTTATTTTGTGACACTTTAATCACTAAAAAATAAAACCTCAAACAAAATAATGTGAGCATTTTACTGTTAGAAAGATTCAAGCAGTGGGAACACACTGGCAGCACATCTACTGGCAACCGAGGTGATGATGACGATGATCATGATGACCGTTCTGGGGGATGGATGCAGCCAGAGACACCGCCCTCTTAAAGACTTGGCCTACAGTATGCTGGGACAGACCGAAGAAAACAAGCCATGTGAACGCTTTCATTATCCAGGCGTTTAAAAAGGCCACCGTTTCTCCATTATGTGCGGGAGACGCATTTCTAATGGCTTTTTCAGATGGTAGCGCTTACGTCTTTCTGCAGGAGTCATCTCAGTCCTTCATTTTCACCCTGAAACAACCCTCCCCCTTTCCCTGTCTTGACGGTTCACATCTCAGTCAGCACAGCCAAACAGATGTGCTCACTCCCCAGAACTGACAACAAGCTTTAGACATTTCTATATTTCCACAGGGAGCTAAATACTATATGCACTCCGACATTGATCTGTTAATACATTTGCCTCCAGTGATGTATTATAACAGGAGAAAAACAGGATGAATTTCACATTTGCCAAAATATGTTTGTTCAAGAACAAATTCCATTTTAATTCTTTTTAATTGTGTATGTATAATTAAGCGGTTGTTTCAGCCAAATGATTAAAAGTTACATTTGAGTGTCCAGAAGGTTGTTTTGCTCAATCTCATTTACAGACTTGTAAGGAAAACATTATCAGACACTGGTGAAATTATGACACAAATTGTAAGATGCTGTTTGGTTTTTTCAGTAGAAGTCTCTGAGAAGGATTTTTTATCTTGTAATTTATTATATTTTTTGAGATCCCGTCAAAAAATTTGGAAACACCAATTCTGTTATGATTGTTGAGACACACATGCATGTTCCTTTTGTTTATATGCAGCAAACTTTTTAACAGTATTTTACACAGTCTTGGCATACAGACAGTTAATTTCTCCAAACATTCAGCTGAATTTTCCATGACTCTTGAAAAACTAGTCAAATATGTTCATCACCAGATTTCTGTCTTGTAAACCAGCTCATCCCAGAGCAGTTCAATACGTTTTGGGAACGGTGACTTTGTAGGCCATTCCATGATAGATAACGCTCCAGATGACTGTTTGCTCTCTAAATAATGCTTACAGGGCTTGGATGTACACTTCGGCTCATTTTCTTGTTGTACAGTGAAATCGGTTCTTATGAGCCACAGTACAGATGGAATTCCTTTCACTTTCCGGAAAAAGTATCCAACCTTTCCTGTTACAAAACAACATCAAACCATGAAAGCTTTCACCTCCATGTTTGACTGTGGGGGTTAAGCAGTCTGCTAACATCTTCTTTTCTGTTCCCCTTCTTACACAGTTTCTTCTGTTAGAGACAAAAAATGTCCCAACTGGATTTCACAGAACTTTTTTCCAGTCATTTACTTGTCCAATTTGTGTGTGTTTGCTGTTTACAGAGTTTGTTGAACATAAACAAAAGAAACATGTATGTGTCTTAAAGTTCAAGGTGTTAACTCAATCAGGAAAACAAGACTAGTCCATGGAGGCTCCACCTTTTAACTTAGAGGCTAAACCAGGTGTTGCATTCAGATCTGTGGTCCACATACCTGCTGTGGTAAAAGTGACCACAGCACACCTTCAGAGGTCTGTGGAATACAGTGCTCAACACCTCGAAGCTGTTTTGGTGGAACATCATAACAGGTAGGTGGTATCAAACTGTGCTCGTTTTAATTCAACATATTATTAATGTCCTAACAACAAATACATTATTATAAAATCATTATAATATTATTACAATTAATAGTATAGTATTAATAGTATCATTGCTTTGTGAAAATACAGTAAATTACATTCATTTTTTTTGTTATTTTAATATTTAAAAGAAAAAACTGTAAATATGATTTTAGCTGTTATCTTATTTTGTGACCACAAATCATTCCGTGTTTTTTGCATAGAGCTTTTTAACAGTAGTATGATGTCATTTACAAAGCAGCATTTGCAGAAACACAGGTTTGCAATTTAGATCAGATTGAATGAGACAGAAGTGACGTTGGCAACAGAAATCTCCATCAGAAATGTTGAGAGGAAGCTCAAAAGGGAATTGGTGTGATACCCGATATTACAGTATATACAGAAATAAATGTGTTGAAGCTGTGAGGAATGTTTGGATCGATCATATTCAGGGCCAGCAAGGCCTTCTCTGCTGGACTAAACTTAATCAGAATCACTAACGTACATTTTAATATATTTTTTGTCTATGAATATGTATTTAATTATTTCTCTATAATGTTGATAGTTTCTATAGCCATGGTGTCATAATAATGGTATTAAGAGGTGGATTGATTCAGACAGGACACCACTGAAGGCCGAGGGGGGAAATGCACGGCCTACCCCTGATTATATTTAATAACGATCCCGAGATGAGTGTAAGAATGATATATTCATTAAAACATGACAGTTTGTCTCATTTATAATCGATTTTAGGGAAATTCTGATATTTGCATAATCCATTTCAGAGCAGCAGTAACTGAGAAGCTCCAAGCAGAAGTAGAATATCATTAAGAACTGCACAGTTCCAGAGGGTGAGAGAAGTGTGCCAGGATGGCACTGGCATTTCCCCAACAGAGAGGATTGATTATTTAAAGAGGCTCGAATAATGAGAAAGAGAACACAAACTCTAGCAGGTTTATCTACAGTATAATAGTGTAATTCAATCTAAAAAGCACCAAAATTAGGAATTAATCCAATATAAAAGAGCAGAGTTTATACAATAACTGGCTGATGAAGGGTTGTTTAGTTATAACACATAATAGCTTATAAATATTGGATGGATTATAACTACGATCCTGAAACTCAAAAACACACTTGCATAATAAACATACTGTATACAGTAGGTACTGAAAATTAATTACAGTCTATCAATTAATAAGATTTATTCACTACTAGAGATTTAAAGCACTTTTGTACGTCGCTCTGGATAAGGGCGTCTGCTAAATGCTGCAAATGTAAATGTAAATGTAATAAGTGACTAAGAAATTGAGATTAAGAGCTCTTGAATTATGTATTATTTCAAAACCCTAAAAAAAGACAAAACAGAACAGCACTCTAAACCTACCACACACATGATCAAAGGTTCAACTCAAAATATTAAAATGAGTTTAGCTAAGCACAACTGTAGAAATGTGCATTAATATGATCAGACTTTAAGGCTATGAGATCGTGCTCAGTAAGGAGAAGGCAGCTTAGTGGTTAAAGCATTGGACTTTGGATCTACACCAAGCAGCTACTCCTGGGATCAAGGGAGCAAGTCCCTTAACCCAATAGGTGCTCAGATGTATGATTGAGATAAATGTTAGTTGCTCTGGATTAAGTCATCTGCCAAATGCCATAACCCTAAATTCCAAATGTAAAGGCTACGACCACCACAAACTAACTATGTGGCCCACCTTGGCCACCCCATCAGAATGCTCTGAAGCTGCTGATGCCTTGTACCACAGTTCAGTTCAGTTTTATTTGTATGCACTTTTAACAATTTACATTGTCCCAAAGCAGCTTTACAGAGGTTCAACATGAAGTGATATGTTAGTGCCTATAGGTCCCTAATGAAAAAAGCAGTGGTGGCTGTGGTGAGGAACAAGTCCCTAAGATGGTATGAAAATGAAACTTTGAGAATAACCAGAATCAAAAGGGAACCCATCCTCATTTTCAATGATGAATGTCCATTCACTACAGTTCCATCACTGTTGAGGTGTACTAGTACAGAAACACAAAAATAGATATATATTATCTTGTAAATGTATCCCTTTGAAATTTATAGAAGGTGGTAGGAGGTCATAGCTGGTTGCTCAGTGGTCGAGGCTCTAGGTTACTGATTCGAATGTTTGGAGTTCTACCCCTTTCATCAGCAAGCTGCCACTCTTGGGGCCCTTGAGCAAGGCCCAGGGCACTGTATCATGGCTGACCCTGCACTCTGTCTGGATAATGTGGAAAAAAAGTATCTTCATGTGCAATAATGCAGCAGTCCCCAACCTTTTTTGCGCACGGACCGGATTAATGTCGGACAATATTTTCACGGGCCGGCCTTCAAGGTGTGGTGGATAAATACAACAAAATAAAATGATACGACTGGCAGAAAAGCTGGTATTTTCTAAATATAATAATAATCGTGAATCCACTGTGTTGTTTTTTGTTTATTTTGCTCGCTTGGGGGTTTGAATTTAGCGGTAATGTATTATGTGTTAGCAGAGCAGCCCCTTTAAGAAGGTAGTGGATAAAGGTAAGACATGTGACCGAGGCATCATGATCTGCATCAAGAGTGAGTCATAGACAGATGTGGCAGAGATAATTCAGTAATTTTCCAAAATAAAACATCGTTCAGAATCAGATAATAATTCAAACAGAAATAATATATGTTATGTATTCTTTCTGTGTGGCCCGGTACCAATTGACCCACGGACTGGCCCTGGGGTTGGGGACCACTGCTGTAATGTACATGTGACAACTTTTTTCCTTCCTTCCTTCCTTCCTTCCTTCCTTCCTTCCTTCTGTCCTTTCTAATGAGTAAGTCAGAAAATCTCTCTGAGATGATATGAGGAAGAAACCTTGAGAGAAACCAGACACAAACAGAAACTTGTCCTCATCCACCAAATGTCCATTCATTACAATTCCATCATTGTTTAAGAGTATTACTACAGACACACTAACATCAAAAAAGCCTGTGATGTAACTCCAACAAACCAGTTGTTTGGTTTTATCAGTTTTGTTTACACACCTATATCGAAATACATTATATTTAATTATAATATTAATATTTAAAAATAAAAAAAATAATATAATATAAAAAAAAAATTCTACAAAATTCCATAATTTAGATCAGGTATGAATTATCATCTACAGCGTTACACCCGAAAGAGTTCAGTGCATATGCAAACAGAAATAGCTGTCCCTTCTGCTGTGAAACAGCTGGAGATGGTTGACCTCTGACCTGTCTTTCAGCCAAACATACACTCAAGCCCATCTGCTCACCTTAGCATGTGTGTAACCTATCATACACTCAGTAAACACCACAGGACGCGTGGATGCACTTTATCAACTAGCAAAGGCAAAAAGACGATCTGATGTCATAATGAATGTGAAAATACACAACATTAGGAAGTTTACTGTAAAAATGAAGTTCATCTTGATGAGGAAGCAGAACCTGGCAGATCGTATTGTGTTGCTAGCCGTTCGTTTGTAAAGTGTCACGCAGCACCACGCTGGAATCTGATGCTGAACAGTAAAATACACTTTAATATTACTCTCAGCGTCTCAGTGTTTCCTTACATTGACCTTTAAAAGAGGAAAAAAATTTATATGGTTCTGTCAGGGTTCTCCACCTCACCATACCATGGCAGTTCTGCTAAATGACCTCTGTATGTGAATGGATGCATGGTGCTCAGTGATGTATTAGAGTCGCTGCACCCATCCATCTCAGGACAGAGAGCAATTTTTGTGAAATAGTAAAGTAAAATAATAAATAATAAAAGATTTGGCATCAATACTGTAATTCAGTCACCTGGTTCCTGTGTCACTGAAATCAGGTTTGGTGAGTGATATTTATCTTTCAGTGGTCATTCATGAAAATTTTATAAAGAAACAGAACACAAATATTTCAGAGATTTTTGTTTTTACTTTTATTGCAAATATAATAAAAAAATGCATTTATTTAAAGAAAATGATGTTAAATCTGATGAAAAAGAAAAAAAAGGTTTGGAAGGTGTAACATCGGTAACAAGATATGTGGTATGGAAAAAGTCAATCCTCGAAAAGATATGATGTAAAATCTCTGGTATCGCTATAAACGATCACGGAAAAAAAATGACAGCCTCAAAACCAAGCTTAAAAAAAACTTCCTGCTGGAAGAAAGCTGACGAAAGGTTCCAGTTTGATCAGCCTTGACAGTACTTATCATCATCATCATCATCATCATCATCATCATCATCATCATCAATTCTGGCTAACCCAAAAAAGAAGAAGAAACAAAAAGAGACAAATAAACATTTAAAATAGAGACATCTAGATATGATAAATAAACATGATTACAGAACTGTACCATATTAAGTAGCAACCCTTCTGGCTGAATGACTGGGATTGAACATTATAATATCCAGAAGGGAGGCTTCCAAAAACAAAATAATTAGTTGCTTACAGTATTAATGAATACACTGCATTTAATTAATCTGAAATAAAATTAAGACTAATAAATAAATTACAAGAGGTTAAAGAGTCAACGGAAAAAAATAAGGGTCATGGTGGAAAGTTGAGACCAGTATGACTGTTGACTGGAAAGAATGACGTGGGGTCAAAGGTCACTTCCTGCCACTGTCAGGCACTAAGTAAATTCTCAGCTGCACATTCTACCTTGACAAAAAAAAATCAAAACAACCCCACAAGACCAGGCACTGACGGTGCACAAGGCAGGACAGGTCATACAAAAGCATTAAAAATACACCACTCTAAAGCATCGGGAAGGTTTTTTAGTAATCATAAATACAAGAAGTAACGAAAGTGAACTTGTAGGTAGGACACAAACGGGGTGAAAATCCACTAGCGCAGCAAACAAAATCCTAAAGGCCAATACAAAAATTCCATGAGGATGACTAGGCAGGACTGCGAAGAGTGGTTTAGTAAAAAATAAACCGTTTCCCTACAGGATCGAATCCCTAACAGCTACAGAAAACAGGAACAAAAACATACACAGTACATACTAAAGTACAATAATTCATCAAGTCCTCACAGAGGATTCTTCTTTTCGCAGAAAAATGTTTCTCTTTTCTCGCAATCAAGGCTAAAAATATATAGATTTCTAATTTGCATCAGGCGATTTAAAGGTGAAAAAGGCACGTGGTGAGCTGCTCTTTCATAAAGTCCAGCTTTTCCTTTCAGTCTTCCTCTGGTGAGTTTTCAAGTGTGTGCTTTTCTGCAGGAGGATCGATGGAGGGGCAATCAGCCTTGGTAAATAATCTTCACTGCATATGTGTGTGTGTGTGTGTGTGTGTGTGTGTGTGTGTGTGTGTGTGTGTGTGTGTGTGTGTGTGTTCTCATGGTCGGGAGAGCTGTGTGTAGACTGGCTGCTGGTCCCAGTGCTGGGGACTGTGGCCTGTTTGGGTCTCGGTGATGGGGGTGTACATTGGCCTCTGGCTGGGACTCATGTAGTTAAAGGTGGAGTAAATCGAGCTCTGGCCTGTGGAGTAATAGGAAGCAGCGCCACCTTGTTGGTCGGTGTAGTCATACTGTGGCCGGTTGATGCATGATGGGAAGGCAGAGGATGAAGTGGAAGTGGTGTAGTGCTGCAGGTTAAAGGAGCCGTAATGGGTTGGGCTCAGCTGCTCGGTTTTGATGTGCGTTGTCCTCTGCTGGCTCTGATCCTCACCGGGACTGGCAGCACCCACCTGAGGGCTGGAGCTCGGACTCTTGGCCATCCAAGCAGTGCCCGCAGCGCCCATCCAGCCATGCCCGGGGTGCCCGTTAGGTGGCAGATACTGGTCAAACTCTGCCACATCAAAGCTGTCCATGACTTCGTTGCTCAGTTCGCCCAGATCCACGTCGCGGAAGTCGATGTTGAGCTGACGCTGCCCGCCTGAGCCAACAGAAACTACGATGCCATCCTGGAGTGGGCGACCCTCACGCTTCGGCTCACTTTTGCCTGCGTGAGCGGCAATTTTGGGAGTGGTGGGTGGAGTCGGGGGACCCTGAGACTGGCCTGCGTGATAAAGACAGTGCAAATGAACACATCTGAAGAAACATTTGCCATAAAATAAATTCTGAATAACCTAATAACCAAAATGCATTTATTTATAAAACAGGCCTTGTTACTCTATGCTATTAATATATATATATATATATATTAATTATAGTTACAAAGACAATATAACATAGTTCTATATTTATAATAAATAAACGCCTAAACGACTCTCTCTAGTATTGTCTCCTTACCAGACTGCTCGCTGGGTGAGTGCACTTCTCCCATGCTGGACGCGGGAGAATCGGCCTGCTGCAGGGCCTTGAAGATGGCGTTGGTAGAGACATGAGTGTGCTCAGCACCATCTTCACCCTCACCCTGACCATTCTTGGCTGATTTCCTTCGCCGGGGCTGGTACTTGTAGTCGGGGTGATCCTTCTTGTGCTGCACACGCAGGCGTTCAGCCTCTTCTACGAAAGGACGCTTCTCCACGTCGTTCAGCAATCTGAGCAAAAGAACAAAAGTCAGCATTTAGGACATAACACACTTAATTTAAACATTTAAAGCATTACACACTTTGTCTTACACAGCAATTAACTATTTATTGTGCTATTAACACCATACAGCGTTCCAAATTTAATGTAGGAGTTTGAAACTAAGAGTGATCTCAGGGGAACATGTATGCGTTATGAGACCTGAGCTATTAGACATAAATGCTGATGATTCTGCAATAGATCTGGTGTCACCCTGCCATACTTCATATGTGACCAGAACTTGTGACACAAAAAAAAAAAGTGCTTTGTCTCGGCTGCCTTACCTCCACAGCTTGCCCAGGGTCTTGCTCAGCTCGGCGTTGTGCAGGTGAGGGTACTGGTCTGCGAGTTTGCGGCGCGCAGCCTGCGCCCACACCATGAACGCGTTCATGGGCCTCTTGACGTGCGGCTTGTTCTTGCTGGCGCCGTGCACGCGCACCGGCACGGGGACGAGGGTCCAGTCGTAGCCCTTCAGCACCTGCGACACGGCCTCGCGGATGCACTGAGGGAACTTCTCGTTGCCCTCGTGCACGTCGTCCGCGTCCTTCTTCAGAGCGCCGCCGACGTCGCGCGCGCGCCCTCCACTCTCCGCGTCCGAGCCCGAACCCGAGCCGGACGCAGAGGGACACGGGGAACCCGCCGAATCCTCGGACATGCTCGGGCTCGGGGCGTCCGACAGGCCCTTCTCTTGCTCGTCCGTCATCTTGAGGTAGGGGTCGAGGAGATTCATACGAGATGCTTTTGGGGCTAAACAATAATAATAATAAAAAAAACTCTGAATGCGGCTCGAGACGGCCTTCAAAAACTCAGAAAGTCCACGAAGATTTAAATTTTTTATATTATTTTCTTCCAAACCAGGCAACTTGAGCCGTGCCAAAGCGCCCGACAATCCAGCGACCGACCGCGCGTGAAAGTCGATTCAGTCTCGCGCTCTCGGGAGACGCTTCGGTTAAAAAAAAAAAAAAAAGCGCTCGCGAGAAAAAGTTAAATGATAAAAGGTAAAAGCGCTCCTTTCCGTTCAGTTCCCTCAGCGCGCGCGCTCGCGTGCCGCTTTAATTTCCCAAAGTGGAGTCCGAAGAAAACCTGCGCTGCCTCAGACGCGCGCTCGGTCTTTATAAGAGCAGCGAGCGCGCGCTCTGCCGCGTCACGCCTCTGAACCCGACACTTCCCCCTGGTCGGTCTCCACCTTCTCCCCGACTTTCACGTTTCCATCAGTTTTCCATCTTGTGCGCGAGAATGCGCTTTCCATCCAATTGTGCAAACCCGGGTGCGTGCACGGTGCGTGCGTCTCAAGTGCACGAGGCAGGGCGCGCGCTTTAGCGGACGGCGCTTATCACTGCGTTGGTCACTGTGAATGCGCGCCATTTTTACCCCAAGCCATTTGAACTTCTGAAGACATGAATGTCCCGAAATGTCCAGTGTCCAGCACGCGCTTCGTCCCTGAGTTCATCGCGGTTTGTCATTTATTAGACTTTTTCACAAAACACTTCCCGACGAGTAAAACCAGGAGCTGCGTGTTTAGACACCGAGGATGCTCCAAAAAACGCGCTGATTAAACCCTGTTGCACTTCTAATGCACGTCTACTGGGGGCGCGAGCGACCCGGAGAAGACCCACTCGGAAAGCGTGTGTGTGTGTGTGTGTGTGTGTGTGCGTTGAATGACGGGACCGAGCAGCTCACACACTCGTGTTCGCTTGATGCATGTCTGATAGGTGCCAAAGGCGAGTGTATACTCAATGGACCCGTCTGGAAATGGAAAATGTCTGCACTGTGTGTGTGTGTGTGTGTGTGTGTGTGTGTGTGTGTGTGTGTGTGTGTGTGTGTGTGTGTGTGTAGAAACGTATTCACTATTGTCTATTCTGTGTTGTAGCACTTTATTGAGCTTCAGTGTTCATTTATAGTGTGACTGGTTTATTTTTGGCTCCCTCTTATCCAGGTCTGTGGTGATAAGTTTAATTGCACCCCCACTTCCCCACCTTCCCACCCCACCAAACGCACACTCAGGCAGAGGGAGAAAAGCACACTTCTGGATGTTGTAACCTTGTTTGCTTGCTCAGTGTCAAGCTCTCGCAATGCGAAATCAGTCAGTAATCCTATCTGGGCCGCCACCTTAATTAAGGCCCCACTTCCAAATACAGAAAACCAACTATGCGCGTCTCGATTCCTCTATGGCTTGTCATGCTGCGTTTATTTACACTGACCATGCTTATTTAAGTTATTCACTCGAAGCGCAAACAGAACAGACCTTCTTAGTACTCTTGTCAGCTGCACATTCGTTCTTGTACTAGTGGTACCTTGCTAATAGGAAGGCGAGGCTTCGGTTTATTTAAAAAAAAAAAAAAAAAGACATTTAAGGGAAACGTCACGCTCAACCTTTTCAGCAGCTAATCTCATAATATATGCTTTTTCAATCTAATAGGAACAACCAGGCTTTTAGTCTGTGAAGTTGTGAAATGAGGGAAAGTGCAAGTTTCATCTTGTTGCATTCGGAATAATTTATAGACATTTTATAAAAAAAAATAAGTTAAGTAGATTTCTGATATTCTGAATTTAATTCATCTTAATTTTAATTGCTGAAATTGTGTTTATTTGATTATTTATTGTGCTGTATCAGAGCACTTCAGAGGACCAACTTTGTGGTCAAAGTAACCCACAGATGTATTATACAGATGTAGTCCATTATTCACTCATCTTCAGAAATCATCCTGTCCAGGGTCACAGTGGATTCAGATCTCCAGTGAAAGATTTTCTTGTGGAGGCACCGGTTGTGTTCCTAAGACTGACAGAGGAAAAGGAATACACCCCGGACATGTAGACATGTCAAACTTTCGCATCTTAAACTAATAATAAATGAAAAAAAAAATGTATATAGAAAATATTTATAAACTTTGACATGGTGGAACTTTATACAAGGAGATAGCATTCACAGAAGGAGTCTCCATTGTGCTTTGTAGCAGTCAGCATTTTTTCACCAGGGTTAGTCTAATCTATCTATCTATCTATCTATCTATCTATCTATCTATCTATCTATCTATCTATCTATCTATCTATCTATCGCATTTATCTTCGATCACCCTGTTGTTAATTCCCTAAAACTGAACTATTCTGTTTTATTTCTTATTTAGGTTCTGTTAAATGCATATAAATTCACATGAAATACTAATACTGTAAAATATTATAATGCTTTATATATACAGTAATTATATAATACTTTCCAGCTTTTCAATATACAGTACACATTGCTGTTATCCATCCTACTCAACGTTATACTGAATTGTTCTCATATTCGTGCTTCATCCTGGTCTTTTAGAAAAGACTTGGTCAAACTGAAAAAAAAAAAAAAAAACTTTTTGGCCAAGGGCTGAAATGCAAAAGAGCTTGGGAAACTTCTCATCTGGACTTGGAGGTGCAGTGTGAAGGCCCAGTGTAAACAGTCGAGGTAAATCTCTAACTCATGCTCGCCATTCCTGCCCAAATCTCTCTGGCATGCTTGAGAAGAGTTCTCACTTTTTTGTTGTTATCCTTTAAAGAAACAAGCAGTGTTTATCTAACTGCGATGTAGTCGGATGTGTAGAATGTGTAGGATGAACAGTAGGAGAGAGGCTTGCCGATAGCGAAGTTTGAGGTGTGAGGGATCTCGGTTATCAGTCGCTCCTTAAAAACAAGTGAAAGATGTGATTTATGACTGTTTGCCCTGTAACAGCAGATCAGAGAATTTCATCTGTTTGCTTACACACGTCATTCTGCTCAGGGGGAAGTTCACATCAGGCTTCAGACACCTCTCCGGCTGCTCTTATTTTATAGTTTACTATTTACTACTTACTTTTTATGGTATTGCACAAACCACAGAAATATGATGAATATTAAACATTTCAGACACATTTATCTGTGTTTTTCTGATTAAAATGAAATTCATAATTGTATATACCCTTAGTATATAAAACATGGCAGTGATAATATTACATAACAAGAGCACAAGCATGCTTCCTGTGTTTGGAGATGATCCTGAGGGGCAGGTCTGTGTGTGTGTGTGTGTGTGTGTGTGTGTGTGTGTGTGTGTGTGTGTGTGAAAGTATTCTGAAATAATGATTTTTTATTTTTATAAACTACTTTATTCCATTTTAATTCTAAATAAAAAGAAAACTGTTCATTTTCACTTTTATTTTAGAATGATCCTGTTACAACATAAGAAATAATAAACTGTATATCATATATTGATTTAGACGGTATATTTTTTAGGCTTGTACATATAGTATACAAGTGATAGAGTAACCCAGTGCCAAGATAAATTTACTAACAATAGCTCCACTCTTTTATACATTCGTCTAGGAAAGATATGAATCACTCCTTCGCAGCACGCTCACACATGATGCAATGCACAAGCAATCAGCTCAGCTGAGCCGGGATAACGTTATCCCACATCATCCAAGTTGACTTTTTTAAATGAATAAATCATGTGACTCTAAAAACAAAAAAGATTTATTATAGACCAGTTTGTTGTCCTGGACTTGATTTTCTTGGTCTTGGTTCTTGATTTTAGTGCAGTTGAGCTATGAGGTACATACACATCATATTTGTGAGATATTTGTCAAACCTGCCTAATACTCTTACCCTTCCTCTTAAATAAAAAAAAAATCTCTATTTCCCATTTTTCTTCTATTACACAAGTGGAAACGCCATACTTTTATTTCCTCGGACACAATTTTAAAGTTAGCTGAGGTCATTCACCTTTAGGCTCCTCGAGTAATTCGATTTCTTGTACTGCCGTCTTCGTTTCAAGCTTAACCTGGTCCATCTGGAGATCACACTTTTCAAAATTTGTTTCTCCAGATGGACCTTGTACAGCTTCTTTACAGGCAGCTAGAAAGAGATGACATTTTGGTAAACATGAGGTTCGAAAGGTCTACATGGTCTTACGAATAGGTTCTCACTTGGGGGTTGAGTGACACTCGGCAGACTCGGCCTCCTGCAGGCTCTTCTGCTTCACTGTATAATGAAAATGCAAATATATGTTTATGCAAGATGTGAAGTGAATGACATCATGCACAAATGTTCAACAACAGTAATGACATCAGTCATGGAAGGTATATGAGGAACCTGGCCATCAGGACTCAGTTCTCTGCACTTCTGTATTCCAAGGTGGGGCTTAGAGTGAGCAGCAGTGTGACTGTTGTGTGTTCAGTACATTTGGATGTTGAGCCTCTGATACTAGCAGGTATTTTGTGCAGGTACTTGTGGTAAAGCAGTTGTGAGCTATCAGGTCCAGCAAGACCTTCTCTGCTGGCCTAAACCTTAGCAGGATCACTGACTTATATTTTTGTTAATGAACATGTATTCAATTATTCTTAATATTCTATTCTCCTTATACTCTAGTTTGATGAAGGTAGTCAAACTACTCTACGAAAATCTACTGAATAAGGGCATATAATCAACATTATTATATTATTAGTTGATTAAACAAGGTTTTACACAACATATAAACTTTTACCTTACCTCACAAACGTTTAGTCTTTTAGTACCTTTCCCCAGAATACCCGTTCATATACTTGTTCAAGTTTAAATCTTTTTGACGATGGTGATGGAGAGAGATGTGTAAAACACTGCCCTATAATGAGTCTCAGCTAAATAGAGATCTAATAATGATGGCACAATTATAACCTTCACACATTCAATGAGCCCAATGTACACTGTAAATAAGGGTTGCTAGAGAATAAGTGTTGTCCTGCTGAAGACCACAGAGACAAGGATAAAAAATATGAAATTTTTAGGGTAAATTACAATTATACATTACTATACTGTAATTACTACTACTTACTCTACATATGGACACTTATTTACCACATAAATGGTAATTTATGTAATTAGGCCACACATGCTGGTTCGATGCTAGCTGCGTTTTTTTGGCTCTGTACATGTGCTTTAGACAATGACAATAAAATGTAATGTAATGTAATGTGATGTAATCAGTATCAGTCAGAATAACTTTGTATTGTTTTCGGTGACTTCCCTCTAAGGCAGCAGTCCCTAATTTTTTTCGCACTTCAGAGCAGAGAGTTTTACAAAAGACAAATTTTTCACTGACTTATTACTATTATACATATAAAAATACAAATAAAAAAACAGGAAATTGGCGTAGATGAAAGTGGTCATTTTTCTAAATATGTGAAAGTCAATAAAATTGAAAACTATAAAATAGTAAAAGTGTGTATTCTTTCAATGTGGGCTGTTGCCAAATGATCCACTTGTAGTGGGTATAGGGTAATGATCCATTTGTAACACATTACCCTATACCCACTCACCCCATTATACAACTACTTGTTCACAATCCCAACTAATAAATAAATAAATAAAAATCTTTTTGTGTGGCTCGAGTTATTTTACTGCTGTATCTGTTCTATTATAGACTACATGCTTTATAAATTACAATATATGTTAGAGAATAATATGATATGTCATTTTAGTTTTTAAAAGTTTTCTGAATATTATACTTCAGATTCATGTTCTTGAGTTAGCTAAATTAATCTGTATATATATACTGTATATTCAAATATTTAATATAAATGTCTTTATAAAGTTAAATGAGTGAATGCTGTTGGAATATGGAGTGGATTAAATCAATGTTGTGTCCAGGGTGTGCTGTTGTGCTTTTCTCTAACTTTCCTTAATACTTTAAGCTATTATTATGTTTGTGTGTGCATAAGTTGTCCCGCCGGCTGTTAATGATTGACTAACAGGCTCTTTATTCACGTCACTGCGGAAATCATGATGGCTAACAATCGGCTCCGACTCAGTGTGTGACGGAGCTCTTTACTCTCCTTTTCATTTTCTTGACAACCAGATCCTGCTCTTAAATTTTTTGCCATGGCTTTCACATTTAGCCTATTCCAGTGTTTACAGACATCATGTCCGTTTTTTCCTCCGTTCTCCACACGCTTTATTCTGGTCAGTGCATTGCGAATACAAAGACTGTCCAGGAAACGCTGAATACTAGACAGTAATATACTCTGTAAGGGACACGAGTCACTCACAGTCATATCTAGGGAAAATTGTGCATATCTTCTCTATCCAGCAGCTAGTATAGATAGGTGGGAGAGAACCAGAGAACATAGAGGAAACCTAGAGGATGCTCTCCCAGGTTTAGGAACGACTCTATTCAACAGTCTGTTGAAACAACATTCCCTGCTGCACATATTCATTTATTTTTTTCAAAAAATCAAACATTTATTTATTTATTAAGTCAAATGTATTTATTTATTTAGGCTTTTACAAGATGATGAAGTGTCACATCTAACGTGTAGCTTAGGATCAGCAGCAATTTATGGATCATGAAGTTCTTCAATTAATTTGTACCAAAGCCATAGATACCCCCTGCCTTTTCTCTGTCTCTCTCTCTCTTCCCCTCTCTCTCTCTCTTCCTCTCTCCCTCTGTCTCTCTCTCTCTTTCCCAATGAAAGGGCCTTTTCTTTTCGGCAGAGCCACTATGATACCTGTGCATGCCAGTTTAATGAAGGAGTGATGATATCCAATGGCTTTGGCCACTGGCCTGGTCCAACCCGCAATCATTCCTGCCCTGTGGGCCTTTTTCCATTTCCCCACGTGAAGAAGGAGTCTTCAAACTTTAAAATGAGTGTACATCTCAGACAGATCTGAAAGGTGACTTCTTGTGAGACTTATTTATAATAAGGAAAAGTTCTTTGGCAAATGCAATACAAAAATCAAAGGAGTGCAATGAGTGTTTTATATTTATAATCTTAGACAATGATTATGTTTTATGCTAATTAAAGAACTACACATTGGTTAGTGTGTTAGTTAATAACAATGTGTTTGAGAAGTTCAGTGGTCAAGGTTTTTGTTTACTGATTGGAAGGTTGGGTGTTCAAGACCCAGTATCGCACAAACTGGTAGTATTTTAACAGATCAGATTGGAGAATTCAGCAGCACTCCTGCACATACAAGAGCTATCAGGAATTTTGAATAGTACAGTATGTCTGAGTAAGGAGACTAATGAGTTGTGAACTCCAGTGTCTGAAACAGAGGTGCACTTCCCAGTGGGCACCAAGTGACCAGACGTGCATTATTGGGCCAGTCAGGTCTTACTTAAATGGGCTCATAAAAATCTTGTTATAGGTCCATATTAGATGGATCCTGGACTGCCTTGATGTGGCCCCTTCATATAAATCGTTTTTATTTCACATTAAGTTTGACGTATTGTATATGACCACACCACTAGTTATTTATATGCTTTCAAGAACGTTCACCCTGAACAGTAAACACCCTGAAATGCTATGTGGCGACTCAGCACAGAGTAACCCTCTATACATTTTTTTTCCAGCTGTAACACCCTCATACTGATTCAGTGTGAGTTTGTAAATTATCCTATCAGTTGCGATCATGCGCTGTGGAGACAAGCAAAGTGTACTGGGATCCCTAATTTAGCACAATCAAACTAACTGCTCCCTTTAAGCCATGCTATAATTCTTTTATTTTTCTTAAACATATTTACTTGAAAAACGACGGCAGCCCAAATGGCCAAGAAGATAAATACTCAGTGGGCTGAAAAACAACTTCTCAGACCTATAACTAACCTTGCTCCTCTAATAATATGTCAGCTGAACCACAACAGGACCTCAGAGATTTTCTGTAGGTTAGAGGAGCGGCCTTGAAGGAGGCGAAGAAAACACGCCATTAGCTCTCTCTGCCCAGACACTGGGCTAATTGAGAGGAAACGGAGACGCCTGTGAATGCCAGGGTCACATCCTCATCAGGGTTATTGAAGATGTCTTTTTTTGGAGAAGAATGGAGGGTCTACAGTTCCTGAATACTGATATTACAAAGAAGGAGGGTGATGTGAAGTGTACTGTACAGAGAAGTGTACAATAATAGGAAACAGACACTGTGTATGTGTGCATGCATGTGTGCATGTGTGTGTGTTAGTGTGTGTGAGTGTGTGTGTGTGTGTGTGTTAATGTGTGTGTGTGTGTGTATATAGAAACACTCATGGGTTTGACCTAGCTCAAAAGATTCCAGCTCCATGAAGATCTCCTTCTATAGAGTACTGACCTCAACCTTATTGAACACATTGGGGATGAACTGGAACACTGTTCCAGTTCAACACCCCAGGCCTCCTCAACTCACTTCCATCAGTAGCTGACTTTTCTAACACCCTTGTATCTGATTGAGTCAAGTCAAGTCAAGTCAAGTCAAGTTTATCTCTATTGAGCTTTTCACAATGAACATTGACTCAAAGCAGTTTAAAGCAGCTTTACAGAATTTGTGCATTTATCCCTGATGAGCAGCCGTGGCGACTGTGGCAAGGAAAAACTCCCTTAGATGACATGAGGAAGAAACCTTGAGTGGAACCAGACTTAAAAGGAGAACCCATCCTCATTTGGGTGATATCAATAGTGTGATCATAAATATTTAAACAATACAGAACACTGGAGAGTGAGAACTTACATGAACACTGGAGTGTAAGATTATGTCATGTTCTTTCAACAGTCTCATACAGTCAGTTAGTGAGCACAATTGATGTGATTGAGCACAAATCTCCACAAGCTCATTTAAAAAATCTAGTGGATCCTCTTCCTATAAGAGTGAAGGGATTATAGGAGCAAATTGGGACTTAATATGGAGTGCAATATTTAAAAAGCACATAAAGTAATACCCTGCTTTACCGCGGTTCGAATCTCGCACCCCCGGTTTATACCAGAATTGCATTTGTAACCAATTAGTTTGGCTGATTTTCCCAAACTCGTGCATATAGCAGTTAGACCAAAAAACTTATAGGGAACTGTTTTAATGGCATTTTATGTTGAAATAATAAAATTTAAAAATACAGATATAATTATTAATAAAAAATGAAGTAAGATGTTAATACAGTACAGTACAGTATACATAAAATAGCATTTTTGCAGTGGCGTCCATCTATCGCAGTTATTCCTTTATCGCAGGCAGTTTTGGAACGTAGCCACCGCGATAAACAGTCATAAATATGTACCATATTTATGACCAGGTTTTTGCAAACCTTTGCCAATATATATATACTTTATATAATTATTAGTAGGAGCCCTATACTTTTATTATTGGAGTTTCTAAATAAAAAAAGTATAACGCTTCTACTGCATGAGAAAGAGTTAATCAGGAGAAATCAATCTGCATAAAAAATATTGGTCGCAAATTATTTGTCTGTTGTCTGTTGTCAGATTGATTTCTCCTCATTAACTCTTTCTCATGCATGTTCTCTCAGCACCACTTCTGCTACGTGTATATGACATATCACAACACTACAGAGACCAAGACGTGTCCTAAAAATCACATAAAATACAGATTAACATGGCAGAGGCAGAGCTGCAGCTTCCTGGAGACAGAACAGGAATAAAATGTCTGGTTTTATTTACCGATTTATCTTTTTTCTTTTCTTTTCCGTTTTTTTGCACTACAAAGGCCTGTTTGGGAAAGGGACATGCATTAGAAGTCAGAAGGCACTTTAGTAAATTGATGATTTGTTGTCTGTAGAGTGCATCCTATTGCATTGAATCACATTGTGTTGAATTAAATTGAAATCGGGTCTGTATCATAATGGGGTAAAATATATTGCATTGGTAGTAACTTTATATGTATTTCTAATTCATTTTGTTGCCTTGTACTTGTACATGTGTATTGACAATAAAGTTGAATCGAGTCTAATCGAATCGAATCGAATCGAATCGAATCTAATCTAATCTAATCGAATCGAATGTATTGCTGGTTAGGCATTATGATGCAAATTGCATCAGCCTTAGTTGTATATAGAAATTCTCTAAACTGAAATTTTACACAGATGGAAGGTGTGTAACTCTTTATGTCCATACTGTATGAAGTTAAGTCTTCCTGACATGATGTCACACACATACCAAATCTGTGACAAAGACAAAAGGACACTACAGAACTAAACTTGGCCCTTAATTGAACTCTAATTGCACTCTAATTGAACTCTAATTGAACTCTAATTGGCCCAAAGTTACAGGTAAGAATTGTTTGATGTGATGTGAATAAAAATATATAGAGTAGCTTCTGTGTGTGTAATATTTATTCTGCTAAATTATTAAATTATTGTGTAGATTGTGTACAGCAAACCTCAAATATTAAATATCTGGACTGATTGTAGGACATTATTCTGTAAGCGGAACATTGAGTTCATTCTAGTTAGGAATAAACTTTTACTTTTGGATCGTACTCAGAGTGCTGAGACTGGAGGTAATCTTCCTGAACGCATGTTTAGCTTTGACTTTAAAGGCATTGCATTCAGACAGTAAGTACACATAAGAAACCAATCTCTCATTGTAAGGAAACAATCAGTGATGTGAGAGAGTCTGAGACAAACAGGAGTCACTATACACTTCCCTGTAGCTATTTAATTTCATGTAAAACACATCTCAATAGTCAAGACCAACACTTTAAAGTGCAACACATTATAATAAAATACACTATTTCTATTCATGACTTTCATCATGTTATATCCAACATATTTATAGTTACATATATATAATATAATATAATATAATATAATATAATATAATATAATATAATATAATATAATATTCTGTTATCAATATCTTTTCCTTTGAGGTTACAAGAAATCATTGGTGGTAGTGATAAAGGGCAACATAAAAATCCTCAATTCAATGAAGTGCAAATTATCCCGTTTAAAAGTTCCCCATTTTTAGCTTTTCCAAAACACAAAATTGTGGCATAGGAGAGTTCCAGATGTGTATTTGTTTAATTCTTGCAAATTCAATTGATGTGTTGTTAATATGATAAAAGCACAATATGTTCCATTGTTGCTGTTTTTTCCAAACTTAAATGCACCCAATGTTCCGCTTACATCATAATGTCATGCATCAATCAGTCATGATATTTGGAATATTAGCTTTGCTGTACACAGTGTCTGTACAAACAATTTATCTATCTATCTATTAAAAAATGAAGTGAAATTTTTATAAATGATTTTTGCATATTGTACAGTATGCAGTGGTGCTTAGAAGACAACGTTGCTGATGCTAGTGATTTCAGATGCATCGATTTTTTCAGAAAAAGCTTTTAAAAATATACAAGTTGTTGATTAGTCATTAATGCATATACTTTGCATTTAATTAAGGAAGGAGTATGAGCTAATATGATCCAAAAAATGTTGGTTTCTAGACATAGACATAGAGCTCTTTTATTATTGGACATCGTCTCAAAACAGCTTTACACTGATAAAGCAGTTATAAAAGAATGTGTATGAATCCTGTGATTGTAAGTAATTGTAATTGGATTTCTTATCCATTGTAGCAGACTGAACATCACACTGAACACATTCGCTTGTTAGGACGATCTGAATTGCATTACATTAAGTGAGCTGGTTTATGGGTGTGTTTGCTCAGTTATTGGCTCATATGCAGAGATCTGTAAAAACACACACCTCTACTAGTGAGGTATGATGTTTCTGTCACTGTCTCTCCAGCCCAGAGTAACTATAAATAACCTTTAGTCGAGGTGCAGTAATAATTTCTGATCTAATCGCAGACTAAAGCTGATCAGAATCACGTCAGCGAAATGGAAAACAGCGAGTGATTTCACACACAAGCTGAATGCATTTTACTCACAGAGCATCTTTGAGACATTAGCTGAATGTAATTGATTCCAGTGAGTGATTACTGCACTCAGGCGTTTGAGACAGTGCAGGAGAATTCGGTTTCAATTGCAATTTTATTTGTTTAGCGCGTTTAACAATGGACACAGTCACAGAGCGGCTTGAGAGAAACCTGGATGAGCAATGGCCTAATGAGCGAGCCAGGGGCGACAGTGGCGAGGAAACATGCTGAAAAGAAAAGGTTGAGAGAAACCAGACTGAGGAGGAACCCATCCCCTCCTGAGCTAGCCTGAAGAGTGTGCTTACACATCATTACACTGTACAGTGATCGAGAGAAAAAGGCCAACGGCGATGAAGACGCGTGAGCAGTGCTACGTTAAGGTAAGTGGAAGTGAAGTGGACCTGTGCCAGTGTGTATTATATATATATATATATATATACAAGTTTTAATTCATTGTGTCTTTATTCTGCCTGTTTATGAAGACAGGGTGTACAGTGCAATGCAAAAAGATGGATTATTAGAGATGACACTAAACCAATCCCAGGCTTGGTATCTAAAAATCAACAACTTTTTAACTGGAATTTAATTTATACTCATTTAATTTGGGAAAGATTATTATTTGTTATATAAAAAACATTTAACTAAAAAACCTAAGCTGCAGTTTTATGTTTCATGTTTTTCTCTATGAATTTTCCCCTCAAGCACTTCAGAAAAAAATAAAAAAGTTTTTTTTTAAGGGAAAAAATATCAGATGAGATATTGATATTGGCTTCTACGCAGCCTTTCAGTATCAGTATTGAGAAAAAATAAATAAAGTGCTATCTCTGGTGTCTGTGGAAAAGCTGCACCCTAATCGGCGTCTCTGGACAGCAGGCAGCATTGTGTCCTGTATTCGACTCATCGTGTGGCTAAAGTTTGAGTTTCTTTTAAAGCCAATCTCAATCTTGAGTCTTTCAAAACACGGCTCTTGAGCGAACGTGTCGGTATCGGTGACAGAGCAAACAAACCCCGATGAATGTCACTCTATTTCCGAACAGAACCAACGCTGTTTCCCCACTCAAAACATTTTCTCTCAAAAACCGAAACATAACTGTAAAATAACTCTTTTGGAGACCTTGGAGACCTTGGAGACCTCACGTCTCGGGGCTCAGAAAAGCATATCGCAAACATCTCACTTCAAAGTCGTCAGCAGCCAAATGGCCTGAAGTTTGCACTTAATTAGCATTTTTCAAAATAAACCTGTTTCTGATTACAAACTCATACATCTCACCACCTAGCAGACAAATGTTTTGATATATATATTTGCATAATAAGGACTTAAGAAATAAGAAATTAATCCCACAATGACCTGTGAGTAACACAGACTCTCTGTGAACATTATTCTGAGGCCCTGCAGATTTCCGATATGAGCTCAATTCTCCTGTTAGGAAATATATTTATAATTATAGATGCTACTGAACTCATAATCAGGATTAATACCAGCCTGATACAAAAATTAAACGCTGAATTGGATATCAGAGAGGAAAAAAAAAGTTTAATCTAAATCTAAATGGATGATTCTGTAACTTTTATATATTTTTTTGCTTGGGTTAGTTGTATTACATTAGTTGAAAATGTGGCCATGCAAAATGAAGAATTTTAACCAAACATTTTGTGTTTTCTAGCTATGTTTTTTTTTCTTTATTTTCTACTATTTTTTATAGAAAATAAAAACGAAACATCTGGATTTCTATTGGATAAGAAAAAAGTGGTATCTATTGCTATTAATCACATCCCAAATATAATATTTCAAAATATAAAAAAGAAATTACACAAAAATATAAGTCAAGAAATCTGTGTGTATATGTATGAATATGTAGAATGTAAAGTGGAATTGTATCTGTATCTTTAACATCGATTTCCGTGTTCTTTTTCCATTTTTGTCATTTTCATCCTTGTGTGTGAAACGATCCAGGAATAGAAGCAGCCACATGCTAAAGTGTAACACACTTTCTCTCCTCGCTGTGCCACAATCACACAATATGGTACTGCAGACACTTTCAAAAAGACCCCCCCCAAAAAAAAAAAAAAAAATCTTTTGCAAACTGATGTGATTATTACACAAATTGACAACAACATAAAGTAAAATTCAAGACAAATAACATATTCAAAATATATCTAAAGAATATAAGTCACATAAGTAGGACAGAAGAATAAGATATTTTAGACTTGGTAAAATAATGTTAATAAATGTCCATGGAAGAGTTTTACTAATCCTAATTCTAATCCTATAAAACTGCTCAGAGTAAAATATGGAGTCTGACACAAGCTTCTCACATTTTCTGTCCTTTTAAACTCCAGACTATTGCATGCAGTGGTGGCAAGTAAAATGTTTCTCTTTTCTGTTATTCTATCTGATAAAAGTGTTGCAAGGCTAATTTACTATTAATAACATTTGCATTGGTGAATTTTGTGTTTTCCTTTTATTAAACTAATTCATTTTTAGTGCTGAAGATGTTAATATAGTCTTCAGCCCACTCACATACTGCACGAGACCTGAATCGTATCCTGAGCCGACACAATGCACAGCGTCTGGTTTAAATTTCCCAATGAGCTCAATTTCATTCACATTCTTTGCACTTTGGGATTTTTTTTTTCAGTCGAGTCATAATTGTCAAAAATTAGGTGTCTACAAAAACTTGGATGTCAGAGATTTGTGTTTGGGGGTGGTGGGGTTTATTACTTTAGTCATATTTCCTTTCCGGCTAGAGTTCTCCCTCAGCGTTAAGCCGAAAGGAGCCGTTTAATTAGAAGGAGACACACACACACACACACACACACACACACACACACACACACACACACACACTCTCTCTCTCACACACACACACACACACACACACACACACACACACACACACACACACACACACACACACACACACACAGAGAAAGAGAGAGAGAGAGAGAGCGAGAGAGAGAGAGAGAGAAAGAGAGAGATATAGAGAGTGTGTGTGTGTGTGTGAGAGAGAGAGAGAGAGAGAGAGAGAGAGAGAGAGAGAGAGAGAGAGAGAGAAATCTGGTTAAAATCCCTAAAGTGATACATCTCACCACATTCTCATTTAGAAAAGTGATCACAAATTCACTCTGTTTGGTTGCCAGATTGGTTTCCTGTTGCTCCAAAATAAGTATTCTGTGGCATCGTGGACATATATTTCAATCAATCAATCAATCAATCTATCTATCTATCTTTCTATCTATCTATCTATCTATCTATCTATCTATCTATCTATCTATCTATCTATCTATCTAATAGTAAATATTCCATAAATTGGGGCAAGAACAACCTGAAAAGGACTATAATAACAGCAGTTTATATTATAATATATAATTTGTTTTTAATTATTAAAATCTTTAGTCTAAACGTATTTGTTAATTGCTATAATGGCTATTTAAAGCAGGTAAAAGCATGCTGTGTGTAAAACAGTGTTGAAAAAAACCCGAACCTTGTATCGATTTACTGTTGGAGGTGTGAAAGCACTTTATCAACCACTCTAGATAAAGGGGTATGTGATTAATGCTGGAACTGTAAATGTATTGTAGTGTATTCCCCATACAGGTCAGTGTGGGCTTCCACTGGGTTCTCCTGTTTCCTCCCACTTCCCCAGCACATGTGGATTGATGAGACTAAATTGTCCCTGGTGGGAATGCATGTGTGTTACATGATATGCACTTAAGGTGTAAGAAGTGTCCCTGGGTGTGAATAAACATGCATGCATGTGTGTGTGTGTGTGTGTGTGTGTGTGTGTGTGTGTGTGTGTGTGTGTGTGTGTGTGTGTGTGAATCACATTTAGGGTGGAGGACCCAGAGAAAACCCATACAGACATGTGGAGAACATCAGACACTAACCTGAGCTCAAGATCAACCCCAGAACCCTGGAACTGTGAGGCAGCATTAGTGCCCTACTGCTAGAAGCTACTCTTTATTTAACAACTTTTAGGTTACACTGCAGTTTAAATATCAGATGGACCTGGATAATAATAATAATAATAATAATAATAATAATAATAATAATAATAATAATGACTATAATATGTCTTATTATTAGGGGTATTTCTCATTTATTTATTTATCTTTCATTTGCTGCAGGAAATTCTTAATGCTAGGCAGCATGCTGTGTGAAACAGTACACTCGCTACAGTAGGAAGTCTGCCACCACTGCTCTGTGTGTGTGTGTGTGTGTGTGTGTGTGTGTGTGTGTACACTGGCACACACTATTAGATTCCACATCTCAACTTCAGATTGCTGAAAGTTACGTTATTTCTTGGGATGTTAGTTAAGGACTGAGTTGACCGAGTGAATTTAATGGCACTCTCGCAAACTTCACTGTTAGTTTCACACAGTCAGAACATGTTCTGGTCATTTAAACAGACTTGTATTTGTACATACACTTGTATTAAACATACTATATATGTAGTAATATTAAACTCTAATGTAGTGTTTGTGTTGCTATATGATGATATTTAATCCAGACGTGAGCATTTCATGGTTTTATTGCCAGTGGCATATTACTGCATGAGAAAATAACCTTTTCACTTTCCGTATGGAGTCGCCTTGCGCACTAGGAACTCTGACTCACCAGTGTTGGTCATGCAAAAATAAGGGAAAGAGAAAAAGAGAGGGAGAAAGAGTAAAGGATGCTTATTATTAAGGAAAAAAGTCATGCATCACATCTCTGACCAGCGCTGAGTAGCTTATCGTATGCGTCTGTGGCACCCATTTTGTTTTGCAGGTGACCCGAAAAAGGACAGGCCTAACAAGCCCGCTGGGTCTGAGGGTTCTCAAGGTCAAGCAATGTGTGAGTGTAAAGACATTACACAGACTGTTTGTCAGAAACACCTTCAAATACGCCTTAGACAGGAGGAGGCGTGTAGGAGGTTTTTTTTCCCCCTGTGGATGGGGTTCACAAAAATTAGTTTTTAATGTTGATCAATATCAGTGCCATGCTTCGGTGGACATTTTCCTGTACCTTTTGATAATGTCATCAAGTTCATCTTTCTTCTTTCATACAAGAATATTCAATTCAACTCAATATTCATTTGTAACATGCTTTCAACAATGGACATGGGCTCCAAAAAACGTTTTTTAGAGATTAAGAGATTATAAAGTTGTATAAAAGAAAACTTTGTGCCTTTAAATTTGTTCCATATAATTGTAAGTTTATTCCTAATGATTGAGCCAGTGGCAACTGTGGCAAGAATCCCTGAAATGGCATGGGGAAAGAACCTTGAGAGGAACCAAACTCAAAATGGAACTTCATGGATCTTAAGGCAATGTCTGGTTTTCTTTCTCAGAGTGCCTCTTCTGGAGTTTAGACACTTTCTGCTTCCGTGTGTAATATGTGTGAACCATTACAGGAGCACCACTGAGACATAATTTGAATGGGAGTACATCATCAGTACAACACTACATTATAGTGGGTTGGGTGCAGCTTTAAGTTAACAGCACTGTCTTTATAGGAATCACTGTCATTGCCTAGTGTGGTAGGAAGACTCTATAGCCAGACTTATCTGATTTATCAGATAGTAACACAAGTCTGATGTGAACAGTGTCAGGGATCGGATGTAATGCTAAATTTAAATCAAAATGGTTTTGAAAACTTTTACTGAACTATTGGAACTTTGAAAATGGATTTGTACTGTAATTATTATAAATTAATATGAGTTATAGAAAAGCTCTTAGTGCTGCTGATCAACATATTTCTCTACCTTCATAGAAAATAACAAGCACAAGTTTCTTCAAACAGATAATTCCAGAAGAAATTTAACCTGTTATCTGACGAGTCTAGAAAAAGGTTGTAGCACCGCAGTTGTACTCACATTTTCATTGGAATAAAAAAAATAAATAAAAAAATGTATTAGTCAGGATTTACACCTCATTATAGAACACAGACTGTGCTGGTTAAAGTGGTAAATGACCTGCTATTGGCCTCTAATCAGGGTTTTGTCTCTTTACTTGTTTTGCTTGACCTTAGTGCAGCTTTTGACACCATGATCATTATCTCCATCTTGCTTGACTAGAAAATGTTGTTGGTACAAAGGGAACAGCTCTCTGCTCAGGTCTTATTTGACTAATCACTATGAGTTTGTTCATGTAAATGGTGAGTTCTCCACACTCTCTGAGGTAAAGTTTGGTGTTCCACAAGGATCTGTCTTAGGCCCACTGGTTAACTTTTTATATATGCTGCCTCTGGGTAAAATTATACATAAATATGGTATTCGCGTTCTTTGCTATGATGATGATACACAGTTGTACATTTGAGCAAAGCCAGATGAGAGAGATCTTCCTTTTCTCAACTTGGATAAAACAGAAGCACTTTGCAGGAGCAAGAGTCCTTAATTGATCTAAAAAAAATGACCACATCATCCGTATTTTTAATCAATCTCCACTGCTCCTAATTAAATCTCACATTGATTATACAATACTACTGACATATAAAGCACTTAATGGTCTCACGCTGCAGGCTATTTGTTGGCACCTCAAATACTAAATACTACAGCAGAGGGCAGATTGTTGCTCTTATAAAGCCCCACAGTTATGGAACAGCCTTTCAATTCGTATTCGAGACTCAGACATAGTCTCAGTGTTCAAGTCGAGGCTAAAAACTTATTTACCTTAATTTCCGGAATATTAAGAGCACCCAAATATAAGCCGCACCCACTGAATATGACAAAGATTTTTATTTTGAACATAAATAAGCCGCACATGTCTATAAGCTAAAACTAGTGTCTACATTGAAACTAATGAACTTTACAAAGGCTTTAACGAAAGAGAGTGTCTGTTACACGGCTTGTTTCTAAACAGTAGCCTACCAAGAAAGTTATTGTTCACTGTCTTCCTCCTTCCTTTCACAACTATTTCTCTCAAGAGTTTATCTTTTAAAAAGAGTTTTATCTTTTTATCTTAAAAATCACCACCGATAAAGTTTTTCTCCCGATGCCGTGCAGCTCAGAACACAGGTGAAGTGCGTTTTTTCATGCCTGGATGTTGTGAGCGGCAGGTCAAATGTCAGAGGAACTTCATCCGTATTTATGATGTGGTGCGGCCCGATTTAGTGGGATTTAATATAAAGAGTTTAATTGGTTCACCTGAACCCGTTCTGCAATTTCATTGGTCTAATGTTATGGAGCTCAGTTTTTTTGTCTTGAAGCTTGTGAAACCGAAAAACCTAGAAAAAAATCCATAAATTAGCCGCTCCGTTGTATAAGCTGCAGGGTTCAAAGCGTGGGAAAAAAGTAGTGGCTTATAATCTGGAAAATTCGGTATTTAGTCTTTTATCAGTAGATTTTTCTTAGGTAAAGGAGCAGATCTGGAGAGATCATAGATATAGAGTGTTCGGTAAACTGGGATATTTGCATGCTGTCGTCCCCTCACTCTCACATGTTCACTCAGGTTTGTTGACGGTGGTGTGGTGGGTTGTCTCTTAGTCCAGAGATGCATGTTACCTTCTGGCTCTCTCTTTCAGTTATCTTGCCAGATCATCAACTGCACCGTGTTCTTAACTTTTATACAACAATAAGGCTACTAATAATCCATATCTTTCTGTCCCTGTCACCCCTCTTCTCTTTTTCTCTCTCTTTCTTTCTATTGCCCTCTCGATTTCTCTCTCTCTCTCTGTCAAGTTAAACATGCTCCAGAGGTTCCAGTGACCAGTGTTCCTGTCCCTCTTGTCTCCTCGGACCTGCCCATTCTGTCCTGGTCTATCTTTAGAAGGTGTTTTCTTCAAATGGAGGCCACTCTGTGCAGCTGGGGATGGTTTCTCATCAACGGCCTGGGTATCCATGAAATCCAAACCTCAGGAACTTACTGTGAGCTGGAAGGACACAACCTGCTTCAGGGTCAGCATCTTGAACCTGAGTTTTAAGAGTGAGCAGTTCAGCTAACGCAGGTCCAGTATAGATACTGTGGAACCCAGCCTCTCTGTCTTATAGAGGGACCACCTCGATTGCCACCTTCCACAAGAGAATGTTTGGGCTTCAACAGGATGGGGGACACCCCATTGAACTCAGGCAGATGAGACCCAAACTTAATCATATAGCCTTTGTCTACAGTGTGCAGGACCCACTGAGACACATCTGACAGAGCCTGCCAGTTTGCCAGATAATCTTTTAAGAGAATCAGTCTCTAAAGAGAGACTTAGAGCCAGAGCAACACCCTGAAGCAGCTATAGGGGCTTGAGAGGCAACAAACCCCCCCATGTGCCAAGAGGAGATCGAGGAGAGTATTCGCTGGAGCTGGCTGTGCCCTGAAGCACTGAGAGTGGCAGGGTTAACGATCCAGCTCCCTGAGGGTGCCAGGCAGCGCAGGCACCGTGTAGTCTGGTGCACAGTGCCCCTCTCCAGCTGGGGCCCCCAGTGGTCCTAGGTCAGGACCTTTAAGCCGAAGCGCCTCAATTAAAAGTCCACAGACACATCATCATGTGGGTCTGCAGCCTAGAGCGTCGCACTGGGTTCCCTTTGGGTGAGTGCACATTGTGACTCTCTCTTTCTGCACCTCAAGATGCCGGGAGGTGGCGGGTTGTAGTGGTGGGGGCTGTGCCTGTCGAGCACGCCCACTGGGGTGACATGGGAGGAAGCGCTGGAATGCCTCTGACTGTTTCTTTGCCTCCTGAAAGCTTTAGATGACTGCATTAACGGGCCAGTCGGCACCAGCAGGGGGTCTAAAAGGACAGCCCTAAAGATCCGAAAGGGTGAGCCAAATTTAGGGCCAGGTCTGCCAGGTCTGGGCTTGGTGGGCAACACTGGGGCTTTGAAGGATGACGCAATGCCCGGAGAGAGATAGCTAACGAGCGTCTCTTCGATCCGGGGCATCGAACCATAGCCACACTCATTTAGTCCTACTATATTAGAATATAGTGAATGCTTCTTGCAAAGAGAAGAAATCACAGAAAGAGCATGGATAACCCAGAGGCATTCACAAAGCGTCACGACGCAGCTTGAGTTCCTGAAGGGGAAATACAGTTTTGCATATGATCACCATCACTGCATTACTGCACACCTCAACATCGTTTATCTGTAATAAATGGACATTCTGTGCCACCCAGATGAGGATGGGTTCCCTCTTGAGTCTGGTTCCTCTCAAGGTTCCTTATGCTATCCCTTGTAGTTTTTCCTTACCACAGTCACCACCAGCTTGCTCTTTAGGGAAAACTTACACATAAAGAATCATCTTATTCATTCTTTATCACCACATTAATTGTGTAAAACTGCTTTGTAACAATGTTCATTGTTAAAAGCGCTATACAAATAAAAATAAATTGAATTTAATTAAAAGTTAAACCTTGTTCTAGTGTGCAGTGATAGTGATTAAATGAAACCTGTAGTCCTGAGTATATGCACTAAACTCATACATTCCATCTTCATAACTTCTTTATCTTTGTAAAGCTACATTGAAACAATATCCATAGATAAAAACATTATACAAATAAAGCTGAATTGAATTGAGTTGAATATTGAATGTCTAACATTTTTGTGCTGCCACCAATAATCTCAGTGCATAAGGATATACAATAATGACATTGTGTCCAAACTAAAGTTTTGTAACTTTTTATTGTTGGCTAATATTTTTAGATCACGACCATGAAGGAGCAATCTGAGACTTCTCAAAATTCAAGTGGGAATAAATGGAGCAAAATACAACGGGGAACACACACAACCACACCTGCTTGAGTTTACAAAAATGCTTTACCTCTTTCCTGTAAGCAGGACAATATTTCCAAACACATTGGAGAACAGTGGCTAAGTCAAGGTGGCACTGATTGAAATAGAAGACAAGGCAACCTGAACAACCTGCATCAATCCTCTAGGATGAATGGGGAAACCACTCACAAATCTTGTGCAAAGCTCTATGCACTTTATGTAGCTTGTGTTTGTTGTAGCTTTATGTTATTGTTTAGTGTAGCACCAGGGTTCCTGGAGCAACGTTGTCTCGTTTTTACTCCGTACCACTGTGTATAGTAGAAATGACAATAAAAGCCTCTTGACTTGAGTTGACTCTAATACACTGAGGAAAATCTCAATCCAGTTGTATTGGAGAAGGACGTCACCTTCCAAAGCTTCTGGAAGGAAATGATGGATCAGGCCTACTGCCACTGTGTGTGTGTGTGTGTGTGTGTGTGTGTGTGTGTGTGTGTGTGTGTGTCAGTGTCTGAGTTTGTGTTTTATAAAAATATTAATAATTAAATATAAAAGCAGCAAAATTTTAAATTTAACACACACACATTTATTCATAAAATCAAGCACCATGATGCACAAATCTGGCACTTAAAACCACCTGTGGAAACATAGCAAAAGTTCCATTTGGTGTCCTTATGATTTACGTACTTTGAAACACCACAATTACTTTAAAACATTTACAAGAGTATTTTGTCTTCATGCTCTATGTTAAGTTTTCTTTCACTAATAATAAAAATACATCCATATTCGTCCATGCGCATGTTGATAAGAGTTTTAAAAACTTAAAAATGATTAATTTAAATATTAATTTAGAACAGATAAAAATGTGCGATTAATTTGCGATTGGATATAATTAGTGTTGTGCTAGTTAACAAGAAATAGGAACTAGTTACATTTTCTAGTTACTTCATTCAAAAGTAACTCAATTAGTTTGTTGATTACTTACACCAGAAAGTAATGCGTTATTGTTAAAAGTAACTTTTTAGTTACTTTTTTTAAGGACGTTACTTAATGTTCCTATTAATTCCCCTATTATGCCCATTAAGTATGAAAACTATCAACAATGTAGAACAGAACACCGGGTTAGCCTCTAGCTTCTAGCTTCTAGCTTTGTCGAGGCATGGAGTTTCTGGAGGAGCTTCAATAGATTGGAGTTGCTGTTTATCGCAGTAGATACGAGCTTCGAACCAGAAAGACACAACTTACGTTTCACTAAAAATGTTTTGTCTTTATGCTCAACTAAAGTGAAAAAATGAGCATATTTCCACTTTGAGAAACTCCTCTTGCTCTCCCCTCGACTCGCCATTACTGCCGCACAGACCTGAATATAAACAGAGACACGCCCACAGTGTGTCTTCTTCCTGTTTACAGTGGTTCATCCACCAATCCTACAATGCGTTGCCGCTGTAAACAGGTTAGGCTGTAGGCTACACTTCAGGCAAAATTCATTTATTTAAATAGTAATGGACACTGCACCATACGGTAACAGTAATGAAGTTAATTTATTTAAAAAGTAATGCGTTACAGTATTAGTTACTGTCAAAAGTAACTGCGTTACAGTAACGCATTACTAGTAACGTGTTATTGCCCAACACTGTCTATGATGTATATGAGTATGTGTATATGCATATATGTGTGTGTGTGTGTGTGTGTGTGTGTGTGTGTGTGTGTGTGTGTGTGTGTGTGTGTGTGTGTGTGAATGTGATTATTAAATTGTAAGATTTAAAATAAACCCGTTGTGTGCTCCTCTCAGGTCAGTGTGTTTTTTCAGCATTGCTGCAGCTTCACTACATCACTGAGTGTTTTAACTCTTCGTGAACATCGATTTCATGAACACCTCATTATATTATTTTTTGTTTTTGAAAATCACTTTCTTCCATTAGGTACATTAGCACAGGTACCAGTGCGTACGCTACATGGCTTTCCAGGCTCAGAGTTGACACAGACGCATGGTTTTTGGTAAAAGTGGAAAAAAAAATGCTGAAAGGGATATTTATGCGTTAGTGAACTTTATTTTTATAAGGTTTAAATAAGTCACCCTGCGGCCGCTGTAATTTTGTGGTTTATTTTCGGAACTTTTTTTTCCCCCTTCTCCATTTGTGTGGACTCTCCGTCTATTCCACTTCTTCTCACCTACAATATGTTGTATTTTGCATTTTAAACTTCTGGGCTGTAAGTGACTGTGGAGTGGAGGGATGTGGAACACCAGTGTTACACACTAACTTTGGCAGCATTGCCTTGTGACTTGTCCTGAAGTTTATCCCAGTGGTTACTGTGGCAGGGAAAAACTCAATGAGTTGAGATGAGGAAGAAACCTTGAGAAAAACCAGGAACAAAAGGAAACCCATCCTCATTTGGGTGGCACTGAATGTCCATGATTGGTTAGGTTTTAGGCACTTGAGTTAAAAAAATTGTTTAGCCCAAAGTCATTGTAGCAGAGTTTATATTTAATTATAGTCCAAAATCTATCTTCATAGTTCTTTTAACCTTCCACAGCAACTTCATGGATCTTCAGGCTGGTCATGTGAAACCATTCTTAGCTACACCAAGTGGTCTCCATTTGAAGTTCATGTTCATACTGCCTTTAAGACTCAATGCAGTAAAGACAGGAGGTGTGTAAAAAAATCTTTATTCTCAAAACTTTTTTATTTATTGTCCTCATCCAGCATTTACTCAGTATCTCTCTCTCTCTCTCTCTCTCTCTCTCTCTCTCTCTCTCTCTCTCTCTCTCTCTCTCTCTCTCTCTCTCTTGTTATATCCACAAACAGGCTTTTCAGTTTCTACATAACATGACAAGTTGATTTACTGAATTTATTTATTCATCTATTTATTTATTAGTTGCGAGAGAGAAGAAGCTGGTGAAGAAATGTTCTATAAAAGGTCCAACATTAAATATAACTATAACAGGATAAACAGTATAATATGACATTATTGTATTAATCAGTCAGCAGTGCTTTTAGCTTAATATATAAGAACATCATTTCCCATTTTTTCATTATTTTATCTCACCATTTACAGTAAAAACTGATATTTTGCATTAAACATGTATGTTTTTTTTCTTTTGAAAACATTACAATTCCTCAACTTGTTTTTTTTTTTTTGCTAGCTGTGAAATGCCTTCATTATTACTGTGCATCAAACTAATCTGGAACCTAATATACATATTTAATGAACACACTGTTGGACGTGCAGACAGACACTTTGAGAGTGTGAGAAAGTGTGTGGGTGTGTGAGAGTTTTGTTTTGTTAGATTTCTTGTTTGATGTGTGTGTGTTTGTGTGTGTTTGTGTGTTTGTTTTTGTGTGTGTGTAAAATAGCGAGGTGGTGGGTGTTTGATAAAAGCGAGAGCTGCAGTAGAGAAGTGGATCGTCAGCTGGTGGTTTGTTACAGTAATGTTACAGCTGAGTGTGTCAAAGTTTGCTCACACACCATACAGTCCTGCACTGAACCTAATTATAGTTTACTTCACTGACCAGATTGATCCTGGATTATTGTTTGGCAGCTTTATGTAGTTGAGGGGTTAAGGGCCTTGTTCAAGGGCCCAGCAGTGGTAGTTTGGTGGTTCTGGGATTTGAACTTATGACCTTCTGATCCAAGGTCAAATGTCTTAACCACTGAGCTACCACCTCCTGTTTATTTTAAAACATCATGCAGGTTTTTTTTCTGTTACCACAGTGAGGACTTATGAGGACTTGTGAGGAATTGTGAGGACTTTGCCCAATAGCAAACATCACACGATACACTCTAACGACTAATACTGTACATGAATATCTCACCATGACAATCTTTACACACATATGCAAAGACACACTCAATTACACCCCCCCCCCCCACACACACACACACACACACACAAAAATCAGGCAAACACACATATGTCCACATACACATGTGTAAGCACACACATACATGCACATGCACATGCACTCACTCTCTCTCTCTCTCTCTTTCTCTCTCTCTCTCTCTCTCTCTCACACACACACACACACACACACACACACACACACACACAGTCTGACAGTCTGGTTTGGCCGAGTTCTTGCCAGGAGGTAATTGTTTCCATGCTGTACGATACATTACAGCCTTTTTTCTGGCTTGGAGAACGCGGCACTCGTCTGCTGCCAGACTCCAGATCGTCACGCTGACCAAAGTTTTTTTCTAAACTTTCTTTCTTTCTCTTTTCTTTTTTTTTTTTTTTTGCACTTGCTAACAAGTTTTTTTTTTATTCGGAATTGACACAGTTTAACACAGCAGGTTATTTCAAGTAGAATAGTGCATTAATTTCTCTTCTCTGTTTGTACACTCTCGCTGTCCGAGGAAAAGCATGCTCGACTTTCCTAAATACAATAAATAGCTATCCAAATAAATAGCATGTTATTTGCATTACACTGTATGGGCAAAAGTATTAGGACACCTGACTTTTGTGTTTCTTCACCAAAATAAGGCAGAGGCACACAATTGTGTAGGATGTCTTTGGATACAGTGGTGTGTCATTTTCCTTTTACTTTAACTCGGAGACCCAAACCTGATCCAGCATGACAATGCCCCTGTGCACAAAGCCAGCTCCATGAAGATTTGCTTTCCTCAGTTTAGATATGGTAAAGAATGCTTTAGGACTCTAAACCCATTAAACATCTTCAGGGATGAATGTGAACACCTACTGCACCCCAGGCCTCCTCACCTACATCAGTACCAGACTTTACTTACACCCTTGTGGCTGAAAGAATCTCAACAAATCTTCACAAAATCTAGTGGAACATCTTGCCAGAAGAGTTAAGTCTATTATAACAGCAAAGGGGGACTAGATGTGGAATTAATGCTCATGTGGCCACAAACTTTTGTGTGTGTGTGTATATATATATATATATATATATATATATACACACCAATCAGGCATAACATTATGACATTATTAGCGGTGAGGTGAATAACACTGATTATGTCTCCATCATGGCACCCTTTAGTGGGTGGGATTTAATAGGCAGCATGTGAACATTTAGTCCTCAAAGTTGATGTGTAAAATGTGCAAGTGTAAGGATTTAAGTGAGTTTGACAAGGGCCAAATTGTGAAATTTAGACGACTGGGTCAGAGTATCTTCAAAACTGCAGCTCTTGTGGGCTGTTCCCAGTCTGCAGTGGTCAGTGTTTAACAAAAGTGGTCCAAGGAAGGAACAGTGGTGAATCGGCGACGGGTGGTAAAGGAGAGTGAAGGCTGGCCTGTGTGGTCCGATCCGATAGATGAGCTCCTGTAGCTCAAATTGCTAAAGAAGTTAATGCTGTTAATACTCAGTGAGTCAGGACTCTGTTAACAGCAAAAGGGGGACAAACACAATATTAGGCAGGTGGTCATAAAGTTATGCCTGGTGTACATACATTTTACATTTTACATGTACATTTTTATTATTATTATTACAGTTTTCCTCAGTTGCTTTGGCGCATTTTTCAAATCATTCTTAAAAAGCACAACACATTGGATTTCTTGCAAAAGTCTGTATTTTTCTCAAAATCCTCAGTTCATCCCTCAAAAGTAAGTATTTGTGTAAATGAACATCTCATGCCCATCAAAATGAAAAGTCCCTTTGTCCTTGTTCACAAACAAAATCGTCAAAATGTTTAGTCATGTTGTCAGTATGACGCTGCACAGTTTCAGTATTTCTTGATATAAATTATGGTTTGGATCACAGTGACTGAAAATACACACAATTTTACTCCCTTCTGTTTGGCGTCTATGAATTTCAGCAGAAAAAATTCCTTTATTTGATTGCATATTTGATTTATGTTGATAGCAAGAGGATTCACACTTTTACTGGACTATACATGTGTTTGTTCGTTTCTTAGTTGTTTATCAATTTTTAGAATGTATCATTCTGTGTTTTACTCTGTCTGTATTTTCTCTCCAACTGGAAGTTCACAAGATTCACCTCTGACCTGTTTTAAAGAACTAGTCGATTATTGGTTGATCTGCTGCCGTTCACTCGCCTTCATTAGTGACATTCAAGATTCATCTGCACATTTCATCAATTCAACACATTTACACAAATAATTTTATTAAAAATTTTAGATGACAAATGATAACAACTGGTTTAACTATTTTGCATTTATATATAAAATAATTTGACCAACACAACATAAACGAATGAATAATACAGAAAACAGCAGACAATTGATTACACAAGTGATTAAATTAATGTACAAAAGCATCTGCAATTGTAAATGTTATTATGATGAGCACAAATGACTAAATTATGTGAAGGGTAAACAAGTAGTTTTAAGTATTTCATGTCTGATCTGAGAAACGCTCCAAAACAACTGAGAAAAACTGTAATCGCGCTTAGATTAACTGCTAACCAGGAAGTAGCTAGAGGCTGACGCTAGCGTGATAGATTCTTTAACTATTTAATGTTTTTATTTATTTAATTTAATTTGTGCCAATTTAATTGATTACTCAATTTAATCAATATAATAAAAAGTGTGTTGCATCAATTAGATTTATTATATTTTATTTTTATATATTTTATTTATATAAAATATTTTTTTAATATATTTTTTAACCAATCAATAATTTAAGTTGTAATTGTTTAATGTGTTTACTGTTGATTATCAAATATATATATATATATACATACATTTTAAGTGTAATCAGAGCTCACCAATATTTTTTTTTTGTTATTTTGCTAATAAAACAATTTAGTTGTTTTTATTTATATTTAAATTAATGATTATAATTTATTTTTTATTTATGTTAACATTCCTGATAATAATGTTTTGTTACAGAAATAAAATAAATAATGTCAGATAAAAGTACCTCAGTGCCAAGCATTACCCATTCATTATTTCTTTATTTTAATAATTATATGTTTTCATTGTTTCAATAAATAATTATGTTAGATTCTATTATTATCTCTGAAAATAAATAATGATAATAATAATGATTATGGTTTAAAAAGATTTTACTTTAACATACTCACAGCTATAAAAAATGTTATGAATTTACTTTTATTTTATTAATATGTACTTTATTTATACAATTTAATTCAATAAAATCTTTTTTGTAGCGCTATAATAACAATGGACGTTGTCTCAAAGCAGATGTTGTATAAAAGAGTTCTGTATAAGGAAGTTTATCACTAATGAGTGAGCCAGTGGCAACAGTGGTGAAGGAAAAAAACCTTGAGAGGAACCAGACTCAAAAGGGAACCCATCCACATTCCTAGCACTGAATGTCCATTCATTAGAGTTCCATCATTGTTGAGGTTCTGTGATTGGTGCTTAAATACAGAACTGTTCATGCAAATTATGGACCTAAACCATTGTAGCAGACTTGCGTTGCTCTTTAACTTCATGGATCTTTAGGCTGTTGATGTGGAACCATCCTCAGCTGCACAGAGTGGTCTCCAATTTCATGCTAACACCATGTTAAATATTTTAGCTAATAAATCTGTTGCATGCAAGAAAATGTCCTTCTGATTTATGCAGATAAGGAACCTGTTTATAAAGACTTACATTTCTCAGTTTCGGGGTTTTAGTGACATACTGGTCCTCATACTGGTTTCTGATCTGTCTGAGACAGGACATACATATGTTTCCCTCTAATTAGACCGTATAGACCACCAGAACTTGTGTAATGCTTACATGAATTTTATTAATAGAGTTTAGCCAAAAATCCATTGTCTTTCTGTACATAATGAGATTTTTTTTTCTCTTCCAATTGAGTAATACTCAGTGCACCTCTAAAAGCAGTAGGGATCTGGATGCTTTGGCTTGACCCATGTGTTTTTCTTGATTGTGGTGGGAACATGGTGGTCTGGGTCTTCAGCAGCTGTTTGGCTGCACTGCCATGTCATTAGCCAATCACAGCATGGCAATGTGGGCGCAGTGGTGATGTAGCTGGCACGAGGTGCTGGCTGTCAGTGATGGAAGGAAGGATCGTGGGAGATGGAAAAAGCCGGGACACCCAGAGACAGAAGGACTTCGGTGCTCTGGTTCTCAAGATGCATAACTCCTTTCTGTCTTTCTTTTTTTTTTCCTTCCCTTCCATGTTCGACTGTGTACACGTTTTTCTTCAATAGAAAGTAATGCTTTTTGACTCTACTTCACTTTCCAGGATTGTTAAAAGGGCAGAAAATTCCACTCATACAAATAAGTCATTGTTTCCAAAAGCATAACGGTGCTGTGGCTGCCCTTTACTGCGTTCCGCTTTTTACCTCTTCACCAATCAAATATTAATAAAGATTTTTTTTCTGTTTAAAGTTTCAGAGATTTGTCCTTTTATATTAAATTAAATTCAATTCATTTTTTTTATTATTTCTATAACACGTTTCACAATGGGCATTGTCTCAAAGCAGTTTTACAGAATGTAAGAATTGTAATACAAAAATTTGAATACAAGTGATTTCTGTACATTTATCCCATGAGCAGCCTGGGGCAACTGTGGCAAGAAAAACTCCTTAAGATGGTATAAACCAGGAACCAGACTTAAAAAGGGAAACTGATCCTCATCTGTGTGACACCAAGTGTGTGAATATAAACCATTAAAACATTCCGAAACACCAGAGAGTGAGAAATATTATGAGCACACGATATTTCTGGGTGTGTGATTATGAGTAATGCCCTTTCTACAGTCTTATACCGTCAGTTGGCTTTGGGGAACCAGGAGCTCCTGAGTAACTTATAAATTAGCTCAACATTTGAGATCATTAGAGAATCAACACCAATTCTTCCATGCCAGAGTCTTTAAATGTTCAATGATAGAGAAACACCATGTGTAAAATGTTATTATAAATATTGATTAAGAGGTTGTTTAACATCAAAATCCAACACGGGATGCAACTGGAGCTGGTACATCTCTAGATGGCTCAGGATCAACGCGTAGTCCGCATCGTCTAACTTCATTAGATGTTCTACAACTGAGCCATCTCAATCTCTGGATACATTGGAATGTGCATGGTTGTAGATCCACAATTTCCTTTTCACAACAGATTTCAAATAGAATTCATGTGAAAAACAAAAACAGTAAATATCCACTGATTAAATAAGTCCATGAGAAGTATATTTCATATAAAATAATACGTTCAAGTGCAAAAAAAATTAAATATTTCACATCAATCACATGAATAAAAAACATTCACTATAAATCACAAGGATGACACCTGAAAGCTGAAGTAAAATTGTGTATGTACATGTTTTACTTATTTTTTACTTGCAAAAGAAATGTCTAAATGCTAAATAAAATGAAACTGAATACCTTTTTTGTAAATTGTTCAGGACATGCTCCTCATTATTCATGATGTCACTTCCTCCACATGTCCACAGATCTTGGTCACTTGCCACTAAATACAGTCCTGCTGCTCCACTAAGATCCCTCCATCATAAAGCTGGAACTTGAGGGCAGGTCATGTGGTCTAATCGAATCCTGGTTTTGGTGGTAAGCCTCCTATGGCCTGGAGGTGTCAGGGGTTAACAGGAGGGGGAGGTGTGGGGATTCACAGGCCTAAATTTAGGCTTGTTGTGGTCCTGTGCTGCGCTGTAGCCTCTGGGCAAAGTCCATGTTGATCCAGGTGACTTAGTTTAGAAGAACCTTCTGGCCTTCGGTTTTTGAAAGATCCAGCACTTATTGCCACCACCTGCACGCTTAATGCCGAGGAGTGTACCACATGGAGCACATGGCACTCCAAAATTTTAAAAGCTAGAACTTGGACGTTCTTGTTTTTCGGTTAAATTCGTTTTTATTTTTTTTATTTATTTTTTTTTTAACTAAATTTATAAATTAGTTTCACTAAAGTTCAGTTCAAATGATTTCATTATATTTGCCCATTGTGTAATGTGATGCCTGCCCAAGAAAAGGATAAGTTGTAATGAAAATTATGAGCAAACAAGATATTGTAAGCTGAACAAAGGGCTACGTGTTTGCCTGGAAATCCACAATTACCACAGAAATTAGGTGTATTCATACAATCCAGCCTCCAAAGTTGCCTGACTACCCTTTGGTTAACTCTTTTCTGGCTTTATAGTGATTTTTGTGTGAGTGTGTGTACGTGTAGGTGTGTGTGTGTGTGTGTGTGTGTGTGTGTGTGTGTGTGTGTGTGTGTGTGTGTGTGTGTGTGAGTGTGTGTGTGTTCCTGGCTCTGTGACAGATTATAACTATGCATGTCACTGACAGAACCAGGGGGGCTGCTGTGTTTGTCTTCTAGCTCTTTTGCAGAGGAGCACCAGGACCTGAAAGGGTCATCTGGTTCTTCTCCATTGCAGCTCCCAAAACATGCAATTTAGCACTAATGCTAATGGTGACTACCACCAGGGTGGGATGTAGTAATAGCAGTACATTATTATATTCGACCACATAGGAAGCGCTTGTGCCACTTGCTTGCTCATCCACCTGGATTGGAGAATGTGTCATTCGCAGTGATCTTAATTGATGTTTTGTGGCTGAAGTGGAGTGGGTGAGTTCACAAACAGTGCTTGTGGTTGATTCGTCCTGTGTGCCGCTGGGTGTAGCAGCGGCTTGTGGCAAGCAACAACAAAAAAAAAAATCATCATGTTTGTGACAAATCTCAGGATTTCCTCGTTCACGGCCGACCAGTGATTTACAGTTTACAATGTAATCTAAAATACGTGCTTCTTCCTGCTCTACACCCATTCATAAACTCCTGCTCTTTCTACTGCTATGACTTTGCACAATGATGTCATTCAGAGGCCTAACCTTATTTCTCATGTCCCTCCATATATTACAAGTATTTGTGGATTACTCTAATCAGACTCTTCAATGTCAGTTTGTTCAAATGTATTTCTACGGAGGTTTTCACAATGGACATTGTCTCAAAGCGGCTTTACAGAATGTGAGAATTTCTTCTCAACATTTCTTTATTTATCTAAAATTATATATATATATATATATATATATATATATATATGTAAAATAAATATATTTTTTCTTTAATGAGCAAGTCTGAGGCAACTGTGTCAAGAAAAAAACTACCTTAGATAGTAAGAAACCTTTAGAGGAACCAGACTCAAAACCCATCCTAATCTTGGTGATACAGAGAGTGTGATTATAAACCATAAAAACATTAAAAACACCCTAGAGTGAGTAATATCATGAGCACCCATTGTGTGATTATGTATAATGTCCTTTCTCAACCAGTTGGAGTTGTGGAACCAGGAGCTCTTAAGCAATTCATAAAAGTTCAACATTATAGATTTTATAATAATACTCCTCAATGCCAACGCTTTAAATGTTCAATGATGGAAAAAATGCAGACGTAGAAGGTTATTTTGAGTATTAATTAAGAGATTGTCCAAGCATTGAAATCTTCATAAAGTGGGATCCGACTGGTGATAGAACATCTCTAGATGGCTCGGGATCCTTGCAGGGTCTGCATCTTCTCTTTGCAGGTCCTAAATCTTCATGAGGTGGGACACAACTGGAGCTGGCCTAATCTCTGGATGCCTGTTCTGATAGCTGATATAGTAAAAAGTTGACTGTGTCTGAATTTTTAGTTTGGGAACCTTTGTTCTGTAGTAGTTGAGTTTTTGTTTTTAAGTAATGAGGAGGAGAGTTTGGGTAACTGAGTTTTATACATGTGCACACATGCTGGCCCTCTGTTTCTATGTTTATTCAAAGGTAATTGCTGCCTCCTAGGTGCAGAGGATACTATTTTAGCGTTAATCTCTTCTATGGCAGCATGTGACCCTATTTGACCTCATACTCCTGCTGGTATTAGGCCAACAGAAATGTAACATATGTCACCTCAAACCTAGTCAGGACTCCAAACCTAGTGGCAGGGCCCAAAGCTGTCAGAGCGTAACCTCGTCTAACAGTGTCGAATACTGGAGAAGACCAGTTTCAGCTCCAGCTCCAGAAATGGGCTTCTAATTGCTTAAGTCTTAAATGACGTGTAATTGTCCTCTTTTTTTCTTTGGGAGGTTATGGTAATGGCTGGAGGTGAGAAGGAGAAAGGCCCTAGTCATTTCCAGCTGTTTAATAGTGAGCCAGAGCAAGTCGGCCACAGGCCACGACATTAGCCAGAGCTCGCAGTGGACGAATATTAGGTTACTGCAAAGTTTGTTTTTCATAAATGCCCGAGACAGTGCGGAGATTGTGAGGAGTTGGGGGTGTAAGGCTTTGCTTTGGAGCCGCTCTGGGTTGCTTTATGTTTGTAGTTCAACTAATGCTGGCAATCAGAGGCATGTGCCAGTTAGCAGTCGCTCACATTTAATGCTATAATGGAGACACTTGGCATTTGCCTGTCGCCATGAATCCGACATATTGTCCACCTCATTTGACGCTTAATAGTTGTAGCAAAATGTAAAAAAATTCAGGCGCCACTCTGGACATCACTGTAACAGTTTAGAAACTGCAGGATGTTAATAATCAAATGTAAAAAAAGAAATGCATTTTGTTCCTGCAATTCCTGCAGAAATACTTCCACACTGGCATAATCAGAAATGTCTAAAAAATGTATATGATTCATAGAATTCAGGCTTTATAACTGATAAAATATGTAGTTTCTCAGATGGTCTTTGGCACCAGCCAAAATCTTGAAAGTCTCTCGTCCTCCCATTCATTCTTTATTCAAACGCTGGCTTCCGATTTCTTTTTCATTTTCCCTCTTTGGCACTGATGAGTGTAAAGCACCGTTTCGAACTGAGTTTCAGGGATGGCTGCTTATTATTTCTCCACCTCCTCCTGTGTTTCGGAGTTCCTTATTGATTTTCCAGCCTCAATTCCAACCCGTGCGGTTTCAGAAGCAACAGGTTTCAAGTGGATCTCCGTGCACGGTGCTGGGTCTGTGGTGAATGACCTGGACAAGCTTCTGTGGCTGAGTGGCTCTCCTGCCTCGCTCAAGTGCTGTCACAGCCTTCAAGATTTGGATTTACGCTCCACTAGCTTTCAGCAGGACAGCTTGAAGTGTTTCACTCGAAGACACTGATCATTGGAACACAAGTGCCCTTGCTTGCTTGTGCCAAAGTATCTCCAAAACCATGAATATCGGGTGGAAATGCTAAACTGTGAAACCGAAACACTAAAACATTTCAGATGAGTTGCAATTATTTGATTAATGAATCTAAGCACCTCAATATCCTTCAATATCATTAACAACTTCTTTGCTAAAAAATGTGATCAGATATGGAATGATCTAAAGATGCTCTAATAGCTGGTTATCCATAAGAAAATCTAATCAAATCAAATTTTATTGTCACACACATTAATACAGAGGACGACATGTAGTGAGATGCTTTTTACAACTGTCCAATACTGAAGAAATGTAAATACAAAAATAAATATAAACATTTTAAAATGGAATCAAAATATATATAAGTGCAAAATATTAGTATAAAATATATATTCTATAAAATATTTATACAAAATAATACAGAATGGAGCTTTAAATTTGCCACATGTACATCACGGTACAGTGAATTTCTTTCTTTGAATATCCCAGGAATCTGGGGTAAGAGCACAGGGTCAGCAATGATACAGTGCCCCTGGAGCACAGAGCCTTACTCACAGGCCCAACAGTAGCAGCTCCACAATAACAGGACTTGAACCCCCAACCTTCTGATCAGTAGCCGTAACCGCTGAGCTACCACCTCACCGAAGCTGGTTCTATTTGTTCCACCATTGCAGCAGTGCTTTTAAATATGAGTTTGTAATAGATTTATTATCAGATAAAAGTGGTATCATCATTGCACCATTTACTCTCAGAAACTGACCAGTCTATGACTTAGTTGTAGGAAACCAGTACAATGAGAAGACAGGTTAATTTGACCTGGAGACACAGTCAAAACACACTTCAAACACATCCAAATTAATGTGAGACTTAAATACTTCTTTCTGAAGAAGAAGGAAAGAGAGCGAAGGAAAGATGAGTATCTGCCCAAGAAAACATACATGATGAGAAGAAACCCCCATGTTCAACCAAAATGCTGCAAAGTCTCTCAACAGCTACTTAAAGCCAAGTGGTCAGCCTTTGATTCTAGGAAGCACTGAGGATTTGCTTGTCACTTGACCTCAACTGGACAAAGACATGGCTCTCTGATCAAAGAGGAAGTTGACAGGCTGGCCCTCTGATCCGTCAACCCATGTCCCTAGACGTCTCTATGACTTCAAGCCTTTACCACATAATTGACTCCATTACAGTTTTTCATCCTTAATATTTAAGCATCAGTAAGTGAATTCTCAAAACAATTTGTACAAACAGCACAATACATTGAATTTCTTGCAAAAGCCTCTACTTTTCTCAAAATCCTTAGTTCATCACAGGTATTTATGTTAATTTCATTTCCATCAGAATGAAAAGTTTCTTTCTCATTGTTCACAAACAAAATCGTCAAAATGTTTAGTCATGCTGTCAGTATGACGCTGCGCAGTTTCAGTATTTCTTGATATAAACCATGCTTTGGATCACAGTGACTGAAAATACACAACATTTTAATTCTTTTTGTTTGGTATATATAAAAATTTGATTGCATATTTGATTTATGTTTATTGCAAGAGACCAGACAGGATTCACACTTTTACTGTACTGTACATGTGTTTATTTGTTTCATTAGTTGCTTGTCCATTTTTAGAATGTATAATTCTGTGTTTTACTCTGTCTGTATTCACTCTCCAACTTAAGGTTCAAAAGATTCACCTTTGACCTGTTTTAGAGAACAAGTTGATCATTGGTTGATCTGATGCCGTTCACTCCACTTCATTAGTGACATTCAAGATTCATCTGCACAATTTATCAATTCAACACATTTACACAAAAAAGTTGAATAGAAATTTTAGATGACAGATGATGACAACTGGTTTAACCATTTTGCATTTAATGACTTGTGCAATGAACTGATGGTGAGATGTTTTGGGGGTTAAAACTATTCAGGTGAAACCAGTATAATATATTTTGACCAACACGACATAAACAACTGATAATGTAGGAAACAGCAGATAATTGTACACAATCAATTAAATGAATGTACCAAAGCAGTCACAATTTGATCCAAGCAACAAGGAATGTTTTTATTATGAGCACCAGTAACTAATTGATGTGGAGGTTAAACAAGAGTTTTGAGAATTTCTGAGAATGAAACATGAAATTTTTGAAAATGATCTGAGAAACTGAGAAATTGCAAATGCTTTTGTACATTCAATTAATTGTTTGTATACAATTGTTTTCTGTTTCTTACATTATCAGTTCTTTATGTTGTTTAAAATATATTATACTGGTTCCACCTGAATAGTTTTAATCCTACAAACAATTCAATGTATAAGTCATTTAATGCAAAATGGTTAAACCAGATGTCAGAATCTGTCAACAAACATTTCCATTACAAAAAGTGTATTTAATTGATGAATTGTGCAGATAAATCTTGAATGTCACTAATGAAGGAGAATTAAGAGCATCAGATAAACAAATAATCAACTAGATCTAGTGAACCTTTAATTGGTGACAAAAAAACAAATGAACAACAGATGAACAACCAGAAAATGAACAAACACTGCTACAGTATAGTAAAAGTGTAAATCCTGTCTGGTCTTTTGCAATCAATATAAAATTGAATCAAAAAAATAAATTTGTGATGTTAACATTCAGAGATGTCATACAGAAGAAATTAAACTTTGTGCATTTTCAATCATTGTAATCCAAACTGTAGTTTATATCAAGAAATACTGAAACTGTGCAGCGTCATACTGACAACATGACTAAACATTTTAATGATCTTGTTTATAAACAATGACTTAAGGACTTGTTATTCTGATGACAATGTTTGAGAGATAAATTAGGGATTTTGAGAAAAGTAAAGGCTTTTGCAAGAAATCCATTGTGCCGTTCGTACAAATTGTTTTGAGAAATGCACCTACTGGTTTGGAAATAATAAATATGATTTGAGAAATGCTTTGAAGCAACTGGGAAAAACTGTAATAGTTATTTAGTGTAAAAATCTTAAAATGATTGCAAGAAATAATTGTATATATTACTGTTTGTAGAATCACATTTCATGCCCCATGTAACTAAAAGAAGGTTGCTTCCCATTAAGACTTGTTCCCACCAATGTGTTAAGCTTATGTTGTCATAAGCCCTGAGGTTTTCTTTCCACTCTCACCTCTGACTTGTTCAATAAAAACAGGAATTTTAATTTCGTTCTATGTTTACTACTAAAAACAATATAGAATTACAATAAAATTGCATAAAACTTATCCCTGAGCTATAAGTTATACTTTTCTGTAATAGAAATTGTAGCTACTAGCATCTATATTAGCCATCACAAGTTGGTGGTGTAGACCTGCTTCATGTCATCACCTGCACATCTAAACTCACCTCTGCCCATAACCTCCCTTGCTTTACTTTCCGAGGTCATGTGAAGCTACGCGTTGACAGAAAATGCAATCAAGAGAAGCTTTATTGCTTTTCGAAAGAGTCATGACTAATGCGGATTTGATTTAGCTGGGAAAAGCAGTCGAACTTACTGCAGAGTTCATTATTAGATCGGATTGTGTCGATTTAACTACCCATTTTGGTAGTTAAATCGACACAATCCGATGCACATGTTGAATATGTAGTGATATTTGGTATATAGTAGAAAAGAATTGCAGTATGACTGGAGTTGATAAAAGACTCAATCGTCAGCTCTGATGTGGAAATATGCACACATGTGGTCCCTTTGTGTTGGCGTGTGAGCGCCCATCACGATTCAGCCCGCCGCTACGTCCCATTGACGTTTGCATCTTTGGGAAATCCCATTTTGGAAAAGAAAACACAAAAAGAAAGAGAAAAAAAACATGTCTACACTGTCAGTCAGCACTGTGATATGCTTTACTGAAATTTTGATGAGAACCCGTATCAGAGTTTCCTCCTGTGCTGTAAAGCTTCCAAACTGTGATTTGTGTCCGAGTCCATCCAAAACCTCCAGTAGGAAGCAAAAAAACCCAAAGCGATCATAAGCTAAATCTTTTCAGGCAGCTTTCAAACACAAAAGAAATGGATCAAATGCAAACCGAGATAACCCAATCAGCTTAAGCAGCTGTGGAGTTCATTTTGGGGAGGGGGCAATCATCCCGAGGTACTGAGTGAGTTATTTCTAATGAGTCTTCTGGGTGTGTGGATTTAATCCAATCTGTAAATCACAATGGCATGTTTTCAGCAAAGCTTACTCCAAATTCTGCTTAATGTAAAACTATCTCTTCATTTATTCATTCAAATGTTGTATGTATTGGTCAACAGAGGTGTAAAGAGAACCTGAAAATACTACTCAAGTAAAAGTATCGATACCTTACTGCAAAACCTTCTCCATCATAAATGAAAACTCATCAATTCCGATAAGATTTAATACAATTCTTCAAGTATCTGATTTTAAAAGTACTTGAGTATTTGACTCATATTGATGAACATAGGCTCAAAGATGCACTAGTCCTCGACACCAAGACACAAAAACTGTTAATTTGAAAACAAATCAAATTGTACACCTTAACACTGCATTAACAAAAATAAGATCAACAGACCAGAATGAAACAAAGCTTAAACAATTAATAAAAAAAAGACAAAGTAGTAAAGTGATCTTTTAAAAAGGGATCTTACATTAACAAATAAAATGACAGTATCATGTCACAAAAAAAGAATTGTTAGTATTCAAAGGTCAAATCAAATTAAATAATTTGAGATAAAGTAAAACCAAATATTCAGAACTGACTGTGATTTGATGCAGCTCTCAGATTCAGAGAAGGGCGATATTTTTATTCAACTTAAATTTCAAGCTGGTTCACAAAGTGTTGGGAATTTATTGAAGATCTTTTTGGACTACAAATGAAACCAGCGGTGCCAAAAAGTTGCTTACAGGCAGCAGATGCAGGTAGGGTAGTGTTGAGTCCTAACATCATCTTCAGCAGAGGTTCAAAATGTAATAGATAACGCTCAATGTCAATTAAAATATAGTGAAGTAAAAGGTTTTGAATCCACAATGTAGTAAAAGTTGCTTATACAGTTGTTTTGATTTATAAAAGTAATGTAAAAGCAGAACACTTATCTGATCTGAATAGTCTTTATCTGTAAACACAAGAGCTGCTGCGCTAACCTTAATCACTAGCATCGTCCCACTAGCTTTGTATTACACTAAATGGCCTGTATATTGATTAGTTCCATTGATTTCCTACTCAAAGCAGGCTGAGCAAATGGTGTGTTACAGCAACATCAATCAATGTCCTCAAATAGATATGAATAGAAAGTCCCCAGTGTTTGATAATCCAAATATTAACTGGTGTATTGTAGCATTCAAATCTTTAAGCTGTGGTGTTCGAAAGCAAACTGCTCGCTGTAAATGTGTCTCAGGAGGAAGCTGCGATTTATTAAACGATTTATATACAATAGGCAGCCTGTTGAGGTCTGTGTGCAGGACACTATCTGATCGCAAAACACATAATCACTTAACACCGCAATCCCCGTGGAGGCACTTTTTTATTCACAGGCTCCACTGCTGTAAACGGGTTTAGATGATTAAACTCTTATCTTTTGGTCACTGCTGATTTTTTAGATTTGAGATTTTGGGGCAAACAATGAGACTTTAGGTCTGGAGAGGAACGTGTTAAACAGAGCTGTATGTGTAGGGTTGCTATCTTAGTGATTAAGCCATTGGATTCAAATTCCAGCAACACTAAGCTAAATCTCCAGGGCCCCTGAGCAGGGCCCTTAACCCCATAACTGCTTAGTTTGTATAAATGAGATAAGTCACCTTAGATAAGGGGGGTCTGCCAAAATCCCATGAATGTAAATTAATAGAGAGAGAGAGAGAATGTAAGTGTGTGTCATGATTATTGTGTGTGTGTGTGTGTGTGTGTGTGTGTGTGTGTGTGTGTGTGTGTGTGTGCGTGCGTGCGTGCGTGTATTTGTGTGTGTACATACATATTCGTGTAAGGCAGTTATGAAACAGACCTGGCAGCCGGCCCACTCAGGACATTTGACCTTGTGCAGTTTTTTTTCTTCCCCTTCACCCTTTTTTTCATGTTCACTCTTTTCCCTTAGCAGAGGCTAAAAGGGTGGAAAGCAAAATATTTTCTTAAGGCTCCTGGACGCCAGGTTGCATAAAAGGTTCCACAGGCGTTTGCATCAAACCTCAACCATCGAAACCACAAATTCTGTTTTTGCAGCCATAAAACTGCCCCTACCACAGAGGGGGGTGGATGAGGAGGGGGTTTGGGGAGTGAAGGGGGGTTGTTAGGGGTGGACATTTCCATTTCGTTGATTCTTATACATTTGAATAAAGTGAAAATAATCTGGTTTACTTCCTGAAGGAAAACACAGAGTTAAACATCACTCGGGCACAGCCTGTATTTATGACCAATAGATGTAACGACTTATTTGAAACTGATGCGAGTGTAATCGAGTTGATCTGAAAATCAAACGATCTTCTGGATCCAGTCAGTAAATAATCAGTGAGTGTTTGATGCTACTTAGAGTTCATTTCGGTATAAAATGACAATTTGGAAATGTTAAAAACAAACACACACACACACACACACACACACACACACACACACACACACACACACACACACGCACACACGCACACAAACACATGTGGTTGTACATCACAGAATTCGACTTGCTGTGATCACTTCCTCTAAAGGACTGGAGGTGCTGAAGGGGGTTGGCCTCAAGGTGAAAGGTCATAGCAAGGGGTCAGGGTCACTTGTTGCTCCTGGTCGATTCCGCTCTCTGTTCACAGACTAGTCTTCGAAGGAAGCTTGTACTTGTGAACCAATAAAGAGACGACTTCTTTTATGGACGCAAACAGATGCGCATTTGAGTCTTTTTGAACTTTCCTCAGGGGTCATGGGGCACAAGGTGCACCAACAAAAAAACAGTAAAGAGCCGTAAACAAGGCAAAAGACAATTTTTAAAGCAATTTTAATGCTTAAATTAATTTGCATAACAATGCCCAGATACAGAACATCTCGTTATAATTTTTACTGTACCCGATCAATTTATATGAAAACATCCATTTGGCTCTTTTCTCAATCTGAAAAAGTGGAAATGAAAAAAAAAAAAAGGTTCTGCTACTGCTTAATTTTCCAGATAGCAGGTGTACATTTGAGTGAACATTCACTCAGGATATGTAGCTCAAAACAATGAACTGTTTTTGCCTGTTTACTAACAAATGTCTTTATGTTAAGGACTATTGCATCTTTGAGCTTAAGTTCAATTCAAGTCAAATATTCAAGTACTGTTCAAATCAGATACTTAGAAGACTTTTACCCGTATCAAATAGAAATCGACTTTTAACTTGTAATGAAGTAAGTTTTGCATTAAGAAATCTGTACTTTTACTCAGGTGTGATTTTCAGGTGCTCTTTACACCTCTGCTGAACTGGTGCTGTGTCATGAATAGCGTGTGCGAGTGGTGCGGTGTGGATGATTCAAGAAGTGCTGCCTTGTGAAGGCTGCTGGTAACAACTTCATAATCACCCACAATCCTCAGGGGGAACATCAAAGCATGGCCTGCTGACCTCAGCTATCACCTCATCACTGAGATCACTACTACTGCACGGAAAACAGGATGGCAGTGTGTGGGTAGGAGCGTGTGCCTGCGTCCACGTGTGTGTGATTTTTTTTTTTACTTTTCTAACTCTTGTAATTAACTGCTACTCAAATTCTGGCTTTTCATTGGCCATCTAATGTTGGTTATTTTAATAATCCCATAATTAATATTTCAATATGTCATGGTTTCTATGGTAACAAGTAATCCACAGGGATTTAGTGCTAAACATCAGATTTTAGTAATGTGTGTGCTCAGAGCGCTCAGACGTTAAATAGTTTATTTGTTAATAACTTGAACCTAAAGACAGAGCGCAAAGATGGATACGGTTTTATGACAAAACTGATTATAAAAACTAACATGGATGATCCAAAATTATTAAACATAGCCATAAACGGATAAAAGCTACTTCCTGTTTTATGTGTATTATGCACCAAATTTCCACATTATGTATTAGAACTGGAATGAAACTTTTGCATTTTTTATTTCTTGCACGGTAGAAGAATTTATTTAACTTTAACAGTCAACAGAGTCCACCAGAGAATTATTATTTACCTTACCAGCAGTGCTTCTAGATTTATCTGTTCCTCAGTCGCACCAGCATTTTCCTTTAACCACAGATGTTCTATTATATGACACGTCTTTTATTATTATCATTCGATGCATATAAATATAAGCAGGTTCAAGTCTTGATTCCCCAGGATCCCAGATTAATGAACACACTTACCACAGAGAACCACTGAAGACCAAAGCAGCAACATGTTAGATGATTCACTACATGCTGAGTTTAATTTTCTCTGTGTTTTCTCCCTCACTTTCTTCAAAGGCACAATGTTAAGCATATTAACCTTTGTTGATGAGTACAGCCACGGTCTCCTGCACAGAGATAAGAAATGTGATGGTCAGAAGCTAGCCCCTAGTGGACAGCAGCCACATCACACACTGAGGATATGCTGTTTAATAGCAGAAATAGATTATTTATATAATAACCTTACAAAATTTAAGAAATACTTCATTTACAGTTATTATATTTAAACAATATTTATTTGTCCTTATTATGTTTTTTTTAAGGTTATTTTTCAGAGCATAAAACAAACTATAATCCATGCTAGTTGCATTTTTCAGTTAATTTCAATAATCAGTATTACAATATGTGGCATGTCTGTTTTACACAAATTTCGTGAAATTATCCATTTTCCTGTGTACAGTATGTGTCCAGGTAACAGATTTGTATCTTGTAATATGCTCTTGAAATCAAAATGATAAAATGTTAAATCAATTTTTGCACATTATTGCAAAAGAAATGTATTTGTTTTCCTGCCACAGTCACTGAATCACTTGTTTATCAGAGATAAACAACTATAAGGAAAAAACGTAACTCAATTGGAATAAATGTATTTTATATAACCTTACAACCGCTTTATTTGTGTAAAGCTGCTTTAAGAAAATGTCCATTGTGAAAAGCCCTCTACAAATAAACATTTATTATGTAAATGTTATTTAATTATTACAATGATAATAGCGTGTAGTTACCATTAGTTACGTGTAGAAACTCCAGATAGTCTTCAATTTACCACTGCAACCGGTCTGCCTCAACCTGTCACCAATTACAGTCTGTGGTAGAAACTAGTAGTCGATTTTAGATGGACATGAGGACTGGACTTCAGTGTGCAGTGATAAAAAAAAATAAATAATAATAATCACACTATAATCTTCCATATTAAATACTTTATTTTACCATAATCATCAATTCATTTACATTTACATTCATAGCATTTAGAAGCAATGATCCACACTGATTCACCAATTTGCAAACTTTGGATCCCATTGGATCAGTATTAATAGAATGATAATAATGAGTCAAACACAGACATATGTTTTACAATTAAGTGGAAAGGGATTAAGGCCAGGAACATTGGAGGTGGGTTTAAACTGTTCTATCATGGTGTGAAAGGAAAGAGAAATGGTGTAGGGGGGATTCTGAAGGATAAGTACAGGAAGAGTGTAGTGGAGGTGAAGAGAGTTTCTAATAGAGGGATGAACATGAAGCTGGAAGTTGAAGGGGTGATAAAAAATGTCATCAGTGCTTATGCTCCACAAGTGGGTTGCAAGATGGAGGAGAAGGAAAAATTCAGTTAGAGTAAGATGAAGTGGTGGAGAGTGAACATAAGAAAGAACGATTGGTGATTGGGACAGATTTTAATGGGCATGTTGGTGAAGGGAACAGAGGTGATGAGGAGGTGATGGGTAGGTATGGCCTTAAGGAGAGGAATGTGGAAGGGCAGATGGTGGTAGATTTTGTTAAAAGGATGGAAATGGCAGTGGTGAACACTTATTTAAAGAAGAAGGAGGATCATAAAGTGACGTATAAGAGTGGAGGAAGGTGCACACAGGTGGACTATGTTCTATGTAGGAGATACAACCTGAAGGAGATTGGAGACTGTAAGGTGTTGGCAGGAGACAGTGTAGCTAGACAGCATCGGATGGTGGTCTGTAGGATGATTTTGGAAGTGAAGAAGAAGAGGACGAGTGTGAGGACTGAAAGAAGAATAAGATGGTGGAAACTGAAGGAGAAAAACTGTAGTGTGAGATTCAGGTAAGAAGTCAGACAGACGCTCAGTGGTGGTAAAGAGGTGCTGGATGATTGGGCAATTACTGCAGAAATGTTAATGGAAACAGCTAGAAAGGTACTTAGTGTGACATCTGGAAAGAGAAATGAAGACAAAGAGACGTGGCGGTAGAATAAGGAAGTGCAGGAAAGCATAAGGAAAAAGAGGTTGGCATAACAGAATTGGGAATTGAGATGGAAATGTGCTGACTAGTGAGGAGAGTGTGTTGAGAAGATGGAGGGAGTATTTTGAGAAGCTGATGAATGAGGAAAACGATAGAGAGAGAAGTGTGGATGAGGTGGAGATAGTGAATCAGGGAGTGCCATGGAGATGTTTAGAAGAGATGGCAGTGGAGTTATTACCCAGACTGTTTAGCAATTTGGAAGGTAAGAAGATGCCTGAGGAATGTAGTAGTGTGCTGGTACTGATTTTTAGGAATAAGGCAGATGTGCAGACCTGCAGTATCTACAGGGAGTAGATCAGTTGATCAGTGACACCATAAAGTTACCGGAAAGAGTAGTAGGAGCCAGGCTGAGAGAAGAGGTGACCATCAGTGAGAAACAGTATGGTTTCATGCTGAAGTATAGAGAAGGTCAAAACGAGTTGCAGTGTGTGTTTGTGTAGTTAGAGAAGCGTACGACACCGTGCCGAGAGGAGTTGTGGTATTGCATAAGAAAGTCAGGTTTGAAAGAAAAGTATGTGAGGGTGGTGCTGGACATGTATGAGGACAGTGTGACAGCAGTGAAGTGTGCAGTGGACTGCATCAAGAATCAGCTCTGAGCCCTTTCCTGTTTGCAGTGATAATGGACAGGAGGTCAGACAGAAGTCTCTGTGGACTATGATGTTTGCGGATGATATTGTGATTTGTGGTGAGAGTAGGGAGCAGGTGGAGAGGAGCCTGGAGAGCTGGAGGTACAAGCTGTAGAGAAGAGGAATGAAAGTCAGTAGGAGTAAGACAGAGTACACGTGTTTAAATAAAAGGGAGGGCAGTGAAGTGGTGCGGTTGAAGGGAGAAGAGGTGGAGAAGGTGGAGGAGTTCAGGTACCTTTGGTCAACAGTGCAAAGTAATGAAGAGTGTGTTAGAGAAGTGAAGAAAAGAGTGCAGGCAGGGTGGAGTGGGTGGAGAAGAGTGACAGGAGTGATTTGTGATAGAAGGGTATCTGCAAAAGTGAAAGGGAAAGTTTATAGGACTTTGGTGAGACCTGCGATGTTGTATGTTTTAGAGAGAGTGGCATTGAGTAAAAGACAGGAGGTGGAGCTGGAGGTAGCAGAGCTGAAGATGTTGAGGTATTCGTTGGGAGTGACGAGGATGGACAGGATGAGAAATGAGTTTATTAGGGGGACAGCACATGTAAGACGTTTTGGAGACAAAGTGAGGGACGTGTGGTTGAGATGGTTCGGACATGTGCAGAGGAGGGGCCTTAGGTTTATCGGTAGGAGAATGCTGAGGATGGAGCCACCAGGAAGGAGAAAAAGAGGAAGGCCAAGGAGGAGGTTTATGGATGTTGGTTTAAAAGAGGCAGATGTAGCGGACAGGGGGGTATGGAGACGGATGATCTGTTGTGGCAAACGCTAATGGGAAAAGCTGAAAGAAGAAGCGGAAGATATATATATACATAAAAATGAATTATATTTCTCACACACACATTATAATTTAGCCATCAGTGTCTCAGAACCTCTGTGCTGCTCATTCATGTTTAGACCACATAGTGCATGACATCCACTGGATAGTGTACAGGTGAAGACATATGTACAGCTCTCTGTTCACATTCCCATTGTAGAAAAATGTAAGCGGGATGCCAAATCCTTTCAAATTCCACATCAATTCTAACTGTGTTTTCCTGTCTTTTGTTCAGCACCAGGGGCATTACGGGCATTCTTTTTAAAAATGCCACAAAAGCTATATGTACACATATTGTATTAAATATTGTTATTAGACATTTATTAATATCAGATAAAAAAAAGTGTCTGTTAAAAAAGAATTGCCGATGTAAGCACATCGGTCAACCCTCCCTCTAACCATGCTAAGACTGCCCAAATTTCCTGCTGAAAAAAAGATCACTCCTCCCCTAGAACAGCCCACACGGGCTTGGGTCAACAAACCCCACTGACCACTTTGACATCATCAGCAGGCCACCTTGAAGCTCGTCTTAGCGTTTAATATCCATTTAATATGCATTGATTCGGGTCTGATTAGAGTTTCCTGCTAATCCAACTGTCATACAGGTATTTAGAGGAGCACAGATGTATCCCCAAACATCCGAATAAATCCATTTAGGAACTTGCAATTTGTTATTTCTGGTTCTGTTTATATTTATTTAATGAGTGACTTGAATGTTCCTATTTTCACTTTGAGTAAATAGATGGTCTGTGGTGGGGGGTGTCTGGTGGTGGTATGGTGGGATAGGGAGGGCTTGATACCTGGGTGGAGGTATTCTTTTGAAACTTGACCCATCATAGGAGAGATTCAGGAGCTTTAGTCGCTTGCCAAAACTTGATGGATCTAAACATGGCCTGTATGTGCATTGGGCCAAAGAGGGTCTGAGTGTACCTGGCTCATTGCCTGAACGAAATAAATCTGTGTGTGTGTGTGTGTGTCTGTGTGAGAGAGAGAGAGAGAGAGAGAGAGAGAGAGAGAGAGAGAGAGAGAGAGAGCACATCGTTTGTGAATTCAAGTGTTCAGGTCATAGAGGCATTTAAAATGGAAAAAAAGTCAATCTCCAGGACGGTTACGTTTTTAAGCAACCATCATGGCTTATGAATACGAGTACTGAGAGCTGTGAATGCATTACAGGCAGCTCATAACCTCCTGAAAATATTCCGATGTGGTTTTGAAGTGTCCAATTTGGAGTGCAGTAGTTTCTTTGCAATATACAATTGATATATACATAATACAGTGCCTGTCAAATGTCTGGAAACACAGAGTCTGTTGTGATTTTTGACTGACACATACATTTTTTTTATTGTTTCTTTTCAAACAACTATGTAATGTAACAATAGGAAAAGTTTCTTTGACCAAACAAATGTATGAATGTCCACACATTCAACTTTTTCTTATTGAAAAATGCTCCCTTAGTAGGAATACCAGCTTTGCACAATCTCTGTGTCTGGATAGTTCGTTTCTCCAAACATTCAGCTAAAATACTTTGCTGTGCCTTTTTTAAAACTTGCCAAAGATGTCTTTATAATCCAGTTCATTCTAGAGCAGTTCAATAGGATTTAAATACAGTGACTGGGCAGGCCATTCTATGATAAATATCTCTCCAAATGCCTGTTTGTTCTATGCTTAGTAAATAAGGTTTACAGAGCTCAGACATACGCTTCAGCTCATTGTCTTAAAGTCAGTTCCATTTAGACGGCATTGTGTGGTGTTTGTTAAAGTATAAATGTTAGCCATGTTGGTCCAGATTTCCTTTCACTTTCCAGAATAAGTCTCCAACTTTCCCTACTCCAAAACAACCCAAAACCATTAGGCTTCTACCTCCACGTTTGACTGTGGGAGTGAGGCAGTCTGCTAACATCTTCTCTTCTGTTCTCCATCTTACACAAATTCTTCTGTTAGAGACGAAAATGTCACATTTGTACTCCACAGATCTTTCAGTCATTCACTGTCTGGTTCTTGTGTGTCTTTGCCTTTTGTTGCTTATAAACAAAAAAACCGTTAAAGACTCTGCGTTTCCACACTTTTGGGAGGCACTGTTTATAAATACTTACTACAGTGACAGTGACACTTGGAGGGTTAACCTAGTAATAAAATTAGTAAAACATCAATATTAGGTGTGAATATATGATATTTTTCGTATTTGAGTTCATGATTTTAAATATATATATATATATATATATATTTAAAATCATGAACTCAAATACGGTCTATTAAAGAAAAATTTAAAGTCTTCTCCTCAGTTTAATGTTTTGATGTTAAGCCATGTGTCTGTGTGACTTTGGCTTTCAAGCCTCACACCCCTGGCTCTGTGCGATCTGCAGACGGCTGGCCACATTTTCATCATTTGTCAAAGCTCGGACAGGAAGCCATCGTGATGCATGTGTAATGAGACAGGCCACACAAAGCTCCACCTGTGCCTAACAAAGATGCCCTCTTCTCGTGCTGCGAGGTGCCCACTCCATGCCATTGTTCTCCTCCGCATTTGCAGCCCAGCTGCGTGGGCGTTTGGCCTCTATGGGCATTCATTGTGACCCAGAGTCAAGGCCATAGTGACGAATTCCCCGTCCAAACCCCCCTGACCACAATAAAGCCCTCTTTATCTGACTAGAAAATCAAGGCCAACCAGCTGTGCACAAATGTATCAGGATTAGCTCAATCTATTTCTTGAACCTCGGTTGTTGTTTTAAATGAGGAGTTAGCTGGTTCAGTTTGCATAAACAAGTTTTATGTTAATGCTCTTTGGGGGGCATGTGTGTGCATGGAGCGCCATCGTCAGTGGAAGTTGTATTTCAAGGGTTAAAGTCACAGCAGCTTGAGTGTTGCCAGAGAACCCCATGAGTCTGATTATATGTTAGAATTAGGCGAATAAAGGATTAAATATTACCCAGAAGCCATCATTCTGACTTCTTGCTATATGTATATGCTAAAGTATGATAAATCTGTTGTGAACATCAGGTGCCTAATAATTAATCAGGTAAAATCTTGTGCCTTGAAATCCCCATTCCAACTTTGCTGTAGCTGACCAAAAAATATATTTGCACTCATTTCAATAAGTTTGCACTGGCGAGCCATTGAACGATGTGATAATCGCGATTGGCTTAAACATTCACACATGGACAGGTCGGCTCTTATTATGGCAGCAATCAAACTCCTAATTTCGGCTTCCCAAAATCAGCTTGGAGTGCAACCGAGTCTCTTCGGGTTATTATGTTTATGCCGCTCAGCTCATTCATCAGCGTTCTGGTGCGAGAGTTATTCTCTGTACGTTCCTCTCTGACAGGCCCATTAGTCCTTAGACAACTTACATGATTAATACGATGCAATTAATTCTTTTTTTTTTTTTTTTTGCCCAAGAGGACAGCAGTGTCCAATCTTAAAGGTATACACACTGCTCTCATTAGCCACAATTTCTGTAGCAGAAAACTGAACAATAACACAAATATCTCTAGTTGTGGGCCATTTGGATTCATGCAAAACATGTGGCAGCAGTTAGGGAGGGAAGAGAAGTCGCAACCCAATCTGAAACGCACGATTTATCAGCGGCGCTTGACTTTTTCTTCACGCTGACAAAGTCCAGTATAGCGACTTCCAGCTGAAAATCCCATTCTAGGTCGAGCCACGGTATAAAGAGAGCAGAGCTTTCGTCGTCTGCCTCACACACAGATGAAAGATAGCGCATGGCCTAGATCCCTCATTAATTTCCCTTTTGTCTTGTTTTCTTTTCTTTTCAGGCTCTTACACATTCTGTCTCGGTTACCAAAATCTTTTTCATTCAGTAAGCCGTCGAGTTGGCAAGGTGTAATGATTATGATTTCACTTACGACAGTGTTGTGGTGTTCTGCTTAAAGTCTACTGCAAGCAGAAAAAAAACAGACCGCATCTCTTTTGGCCTGTGTGCAAAACCGGAGCCTTCACCGTTCGAGCGTCGGCGAAATCGAACCTGATAAATGACTCATCCAATTAGAAAAATGAGCACCAGACAAAGCAAACAAGACATTAACGCAATAGATCAGGCAAAAAAAAATTAACAATAAAGTTTATGGCTCGTGATGGAACCTGCTGACATAATGCTAGCTTTCGTCTGCTAGTTATCATTCGAATAAACACAGCTCTGCATCTAAACACAGATGGTGTTTATGATCGGCGTTGAAAATAACAAACCCGGCTTCACATAATAGCAAGCATATGAACAGGGTGTGTGAGTGTGAGTGTGTGTGTGTGTGTGTGTGGGGGTGTGTGTGTATGTACGTGTGTGTATGTGTGTGTGTGTGGGTGGGTGGGTGATAGAGAGAAAAGAGAAATTTTGTGCACCCGTACAGGAAGGCTGAGATTAGATAGGCAGGGTAACAGGATTAAAATCTCACTCCCTAGACTTTTGGTATCAGTAGTACAGATGGAGCTCTGGACCACACCGCTAGCTCAGGATGAAAGAAGTGAGGAATAAAATGCTTTGTGGCGTGCTGTGAAACCCCTAACGATTCAGTGGCACTTAAAGGAATCCTTAAAGAAGCAAGTGAATGTTACAAAGCTATCGACACTGGATACTCTTTCAAAGAAAAAAAACAACATTCTAGCTACTTATCTTTGCATAACATATAACAACAAACAGTACATTTATTTAAAACAAATCTGCACATTACAGCTGTCATAACTGCTGAAAGATCCAGAAACAATTATAAAATTATCTGCCAATCAGGTTTAAGAATTCAGCAGGTTTGAGATTATGTGTTTATATGAACACATAAAGTGATGCTTCTTGTTTTCTGATAAATTAATGTTATTCATTCAAAGGTTTTTAAAACACGACTTTATGGAAAGTAATTGTGGTCTGAACTATTGGTCTGGTTTCTCTCAAGGTTTCTTCCTCATGCCGTCTCGGAGAGTTTTTCCTTGTCACAGTTGCCACTGGCTCACTCATTAGGGACAAATGTACAATTATGAGGAACAAACTTATAGACACAATGAATACCTTCTTTTATACAACTTTTTAACCTCTTTATCTGTGTAAAGCTGCTTTTAAACAATGTCTAGTGTTAAAAGTGCGCTAGAAATAAAGAAGTAGTTGTAGTAAAGAAGTATTATTTCATTTGAAGCAAACATACAGTGAATCAATAGTGTGAGTAACATTCACCACCCTGAGTCTTTCTGCAGCGTGGTCAATGTTCTGCATCATTTTTTTTGCATTGTAAATCTTAATATATTTAGATCATTAATCTTATAAAAACGCTAATCCTAGAAAAATTATATATTCGAGTTTTCAAATCCACTTTTTTTTAATTGTGTTTTGTTGCAGCCTTTATTACAGTGCTGTCTCTCCTCAGCTCTGCAGGCAGTTCCTTAGAGTTAATGGTTTGGTTTTTGCTCTGATATGCAACAATCATAAAGGGGGTATATACAGTGCCCTCCACAATTATTGGCACCCCTGTTTAAGATGTGGTCGTGGACTTCTAAAAATCCTCCTTTTTTTAAAACAACATAGAACCCAAATGCAAAAAAAGAGAAAAATTCATCCTTTTATTTAAATACATTACTTTGGTGGTAAAAAAAATCACACATTTGAAAAAAAAAAAAACCTTGAAATCGTGTGTGCCACAATTATTGGCACCCCTGATGTTAATACTTTGTACAACCTCCTTTTGCCAACAAGACAGCACTTAATCTCCTCCTATAACATTTCACAAGATTGGAGAACACAGAGAGAGGGATTTTTGACCATTCTTCTTTGCACAATCTTTCTAGATCATCCAGTGTCCTGGGTCCTCTCTTATGCACCCTTCTCTTTAGCTCGCCCCACAGGTTTTCGATTGGGTTGAGGTCTGGGGACTGAGATGGCCATGGGAGGACCTTGAGTTTGTGACTGCTGAACCACTTTTGTGTAGATTTTGCCACATGTTTTGGATCATTATCCTGCTGAAAGACCCAATGACGACCCATCTTCAGCTTTCTGGCAGAGGCCATCAGGTTTTTATTTAAAATATCCTGGTACTTCAAAGCGTTCATAATGCCATGCACCCTAACAAGGTTCCCAGGGCCTTTGGAAGAGAAACAGGCCCACAGCATCACAGATCCTCCACCATACTTCACGGTGGGCATGAGGTGCTTTTCGGCATACTCATCTTTTGTTTTACGCCAGACCCACTTAGAGTGTTTGTTGCCAAAAAGCTCAATCTTAGTCTCATCTGACCAAAGCACACGATCCCAGTTGAAGTCCCAGTACCGCTTAGCAAACTCCAGACGTTTACGTTTGTGAGTGTTAGTGAGAAAAGGCTTTTTCCTTGCATGCCTCCCAAACAGCTTGTTGGCATGTAGAGAGCGTCTGATGGTTGTTTTGGAGACTCTGTGACCCCAAGATGCCACTCTTTGATGCAATTCTGTGACGGTGAGCTTGGGAAATTTTTTTACTTCTCTTACCATCCTCCTCACTGTGCGTTGTGGCAAGATAAACTTGGGACCTCTTCCAGCCTTGTTTGTCACTGTTCCAGTTGTTTTAAACTTCTTAATGATTCCTCTGACTGTAGATACCGGCAAGTTAAGGCGAGTGGCTATTTTCTTGTAGCCATTGCCTGACTTATGAAGGTCGACACACATCTGCCTTACTTGAATGGTGTGTTCTCTTGTCTTTGCCATGTTGACAAATGGGTAAGAGAATTAGGCCTCTGTGTCACGTCATATTTATACCCCAGGGAAACAGGAAATCATGAATTACTAATTAAAAGTCCCTAAATACCCTGACCAACCTTAGCAACTAAAAAAAAAAAAATTTAAAAAAAAAAACCAATTAAATTTTTCAGAGGAATT
>MU575040.1:445887-509704 GCA_024362625.1 Silurus asotus
TGTGTGTTTTACATTTAATATTTAATTTTCTAAAGATAGGTTCCACTTAACTGTTTTACTTATTTTAGCAAACTTTACCAAATGTCTTCTTTCAGTCTCTCGATGTGCCAAATTGTCAGGATTTTCTCCTTTGAATAGAAATTTGAATAGAAATAAATATCCTTTAAATCGAAATAAAGTGTCCATATAGCTAGCATTGGTGATGGCATGAAGTGCTAAATCTAGTTTCCTTTTTATTGTTGTGTTTGTTCTCAAGTTTAATATTAATAATAATAATAATAATAATAATAAAAGTGCTTAAAGTGCTAGGCAGAGACTAAACATGTGGTCCTTCACTTACAGTATATATTCCCGAGGAAACTCAGATTTTAACTATGTTCCGCACATAAAAGGATTGTATTCAGTACACATGTACACCAAACTGAAGCCCTGTACTGAAAAATTTCGGTAGAATACGTGTATTGTTACACCTTTTTACAGCATTACTGTCCACCAGTGATCACATACCAACAAAAACACAGATTAAATCATCTATTGTCTTACACATACTGTGCATTAGCTCACAGAGGCCTATATTTGGCTAATGCAACTGATTTCAAGAGAGTATGCATCTCTTCTGCCCAGATAGCAAATATTTGCCCTTTAGATTCATAACTATTGATCATAAGGTTTTAAACTCACAGTCTCTCCATGATAGCATGAATAATCTCCCATTACAATAAGACAATCTAATTAAGGTATTGTGAATTATGACAGATTTCCCAAAAGCCAGAGGAATTCCCTAGACCAGGACTCACTTTGAGTTTCTCCTGTTATGATATCAATGCATTTTGAGGTTTCACTTTTGTGAGTAGCTTTATGAGTTAAAATCTCCCAGACTCTGACTGTTTGGCTGTCCCCCAGGTCTCTTAACCCTGAGCTGTTTAGCTGTCTGTATTATAAAAATGAACTCTATACATGCAACAATACGTCTCAATTACCCCTTAATTACCGAAGGCGTGACACTTTTTCTTTCATACAAGCTATTAGCAGCAGTCGGTGTAGTTTTCATGCTGTGCCCAAACCATTGCTATAATGACTTCTTTCCTCTGCTTTCCTCTGAGCCACAGTCTAAAAAACCCCAATGCCACAATGAATCTCTTAAACAAACATTGAACTCGAGATATCTCGAAATGCTGTGCTGCTGCTCTGACACCCCATATTACACTTAATTGCTAGCAAATGGTGGTGATGAGAAGCCAAGTCTCTAAAAGCACCTGTTCCTAGAACTGTATACATTATAGCAAGTGAGAAGGACATACCAGGCCAAGCATGCTTCCTTCACCCAGGAGCATGCAAAATTCTGCAGAAAGAACCCTTAACTTTTAAAAACGTTAATCTGTGTCATGTAGGCTTAGCAAAAATATACAGTTTTCTTTAAAATTAACCTGTATTTGTACAGTATAAATTCAGAACTGTCCATCTTATATTGGTTTAATCAAGTTTTAAAAAGTTTTAAAAAACATAGTACAACTAGTCAGTCAAACAAAAAATAAAAATGTATAAAAAAAGAGTATGTTTCAATTAAATTTGAATTTTTATACATTTTGAATTAGGCCTATATAAATATCCTGTTCTATTATGATGAATACACACAAAAGCACATGTATTAAAGATTCATAATGTTTTGAGACAATGTCATTGTTTTGACTTCACTGATGGTGCAACCACTGATGGCAAATGAAATCTGAAGAAAGTAATGAAGAGGCAAATTCGCTGAAGTTCTAATGCTATATCCTACACCACAACAGTGATCTGAAACATATTGCAAATGCAACGTTTTTTAAAAGGTAATTGGAGAATTCTGGATTGACCTGATCTGAATCTGATTGTACATGTATTAAACTGTTTTTGTAGAAAAGTGAACACTAAATGCATAGACTTAATGTTTATGCATACCTTATGCAACGTGATGCATGGTCATACTTAGGGAATGAATCCAAAATACTCTTATTTATAAGTTAGATTATAAATAGAAATTAAACTTGCAACTATACTTGCAAAACTGTTCTCTATGTACTCTATGTATGTGCATAAAAACATACATGTATATATAATTTTAACCTAATTGTAATGTAATTTGATGTATGTGAGAAGACAGCAACAGGTTACAGTGGAAATTGTTGAGGAAATGCGTGATTTCTCAAGGAAATGTAGTGTCTCTAAGTCGGTCCTTTTGTTTGATAAGTTCTAAAGGAACTGTAATAAATGTACATTTTGTGTGTCACCCAGATGAGAATCTTTAGATGAGAATTTCTACCTCTTGAGGTCTTTTTATTTTTTTTCTTGACCTAGTCAAGACTGGCTCGCTTATTAGGGACAAACCTATAGACACTGAACCTTTACATTTGTTTATACAACTTTACAGTGGCGGGCCCCGTATTTGGTACCTGGGCCTTCAGTGGGGACTTACCCGACCTAATCCACCTCTTAATGCCACCACTACCACATCGCAATTATGGAAACCATCAATAAAATACAAAAAATGGAATATAACAATGCATATGGAGGGTGAATACCATTTTACAAAAGCAAGCTCCCAACCTCTACATTACAACCACAACTGTGCACCTTCATCATCTGGAGAAGTTCAGAATCAATATTTGTCTAATAACATGACAAAAACATAAAAATAAGCCAGTGGTACTGCTCATATTCACTGATCTGGAAGTGGAGAACAAACCCTTTCCCGGGCTAAGACAAGCTAGCTAGCTTCGGGTTTGGCCGACCTCCCTTACAATGTCTAGCTTTTCTTGAAATGGATTTTTAAATGTATCCGTGATCAATTACATTTTTTTTTCCTCCGTAGGCATAAAAAAGTCTAACTCAGATGTACTACTGTGTGCAGCATGATACACATATGTTTTGCCATTCGGACTTGGCTGTTACAGTTTCGCTCTGACCAACCAATCAGAGGATGGAAAAATGCTGGGCCAGCTAGGTAGCAAAGGTTTTCCTGACTGCCCGCCACTGCAACTTTATAAACTCTTAATCTCTCTAAAGCTGCATTTAGTGAATGTGCTCTAAAAATAAAAATGTTATTTCATTTTATACACAGTTCATGAAATGTACTGTGTTTTTATCTGCTGATACTGAACAACTTGATATAAATCGATCAGGATGTTTTGAAGGACTGGACTGGTCTAAATGAGTCACTGGTGTTTACGTTCTATGACCCCTCATGAGTAACAAAATATCATGAGGTTTTGACTCTCTCCTTTTTATAATTCCTTTTTCAAGGGACATTGTACAAGTATTGTTGTGTAAAAGCAACCATTTATTTTTAATTACTTGTGGTTTTTTTTTTTTACATTTGTATGTAATTCATCAGTACAATCTCTGTTTTTAAATGTTACTCCGAACTGAGGGAAGGAGGTTGTTCACCAAAATCTCACAAGTCGCCCTGTCCCATGTGCAGAAAAACACCCCCAAAGCATGATGCTACCACCCCCATGCTTAACAGTAGGGATGGTGTTCTTGGGATAGTACTCATCATTCTTCTTCCTCCAAACACGTTTAGTGGAATTATGACCCTAAAATTCTATTTTGGTCTCATCTGACCACATGGTTTTCTCCCATGACTCCTCTGGATCATCCAAATGGTCATTGGCAAACTTAAGACGTGGCTGGACATGTGCTGGTTTAAGCAGGGAACCTTCTGTGCCATGCATGATTTCAAACCATGACGTCTTAGTGTATTACCAACAATAACCTTGGAAACGATGGTCCCAGCTCTTTTCAGGTTATTGACCAGCTCCTGTGTAGTTCTGGGCTGATTTCTCACCTTCCTTAGGATCACTGAGACCCCACGAGGTGAGATCTTGCATGGAGTCCCAGTCCGAGGGAGATTGACAGTCATGTTTAGCTTCTTCCATTTTCTAATGATTGCTCCAACAGTAGAGCAGTGAAAAAAAAGAGTGCAAGCAGGGTGGAGCAGGGTCCTTCAAAAGGGGAACCCTTTTCTTATTTGGGGTGACACTGAGAGTGTGGTTATAAATCATTAAAACATTACAAACCCAGGAAACATTACAACAAGGCATTGAACAAGCTGTAACTGCTGGGCACTTGAGCAAGGCCCTTAAACCTCAACTGCTCAGTTGTAAGTCGCTCTGGACAAGAGCTTGCAGGGCTTTTAAGCATTCGACACACAAACTGTGTGTTTCCCTCTCATGATAAAGCCGTAGCAATGAGGAACTATATATATATATATATATATATATATATATATATATAGTCCTTCCGGCTATCTGTTCCTCATTGCTACGGCTTTATCATGAGAGGGAAACACACAGTTTGTGTGTCGAATGCTTAAAAGCCCTGCAAGCTCTTGTCCAGAGCGACTTACAACTGAGCAGTTGAGGTTTAAGGGCCTTGCTCAAGTGCCCAGCAGTTACAGCTTGTTCAATGCCTTGTTGTAATGTTTCCTGGGTTTGTAATGTTTTAATGATTTATAACCACACTCTCAGTGTCACCCCAAATAAGAAAAGGGTTCCCCTTTTGAAGGACCCTGCTCCACCCTGCTTGCACTCTTTTTTTTCACTGCTCTAACACACTTTTCAATATTTTGCACAGCACAAGGTATTTAAACTCCTCCACTCCCCCCAACTCTTTTCCCTGCAACCGCACCACTCCTCCCTCTCATTCACACACATATTCTCTGTCCTACTCCTACAGACTTTTATTCCCCGCAACCTGGTTTCTACTCTCACCACAAATCACCAGTGGCAGGCCGTCAGGGCCAGCAAAGCTTTCTCTGCTGGCCTAAACATTATTAGAAGCACTGACCTACATTTACAACATAAATTCTATTATTTTTCCATGAAATTGTATAAATTCCCAACAGTTTATTCTTTTCATTCTGTAGCGTTTTGATGGTTTTTATAATTGCGACGTGATAGTGGTAGTATTAAGAGGTGGATTAAATCGGTCCCCATTCAAGGCTCAGGTACCAAATGCACTGCACATCACAATATTATCACCCCACATTCTTTTAAATATAAGTAAATTTTGTTCTACAATTTTTACATTCTGTCAAGTTGCTGTGAGGCACTGTCCATTGTGAAAATCGCTAAAGAAATAAAATTGAATTGAATTGTATTGTCAACATCTTAATCAATATTCAGGGTGTAAATGCAGTGGAATATTTGTTATAAATCTAAAATGATCAGTAAAACAACAAAAAAAGGTCCCTGTTGGGAGACATAAAACACATCCCAAGAGCGGAGGCCAGTTCTTTACAGGGCACCATGAAGACACATACACACACCTTGGGGCAATTTAGCAATTTAGCCAATCTGCCTACCTGCTTGTTTTGGACAGTAAGAGGAAACCAAAGAACCCAGAAGAAACCCAGATGGACAGGCAAAACTCCACACAGACTTAATGTGAGCTCTGGATCAAACCCAGACCCTTTGGACCCTTACAGTGTAAGGCGGGAACACTATCCAGCCAAAATTAAAATTCTGTTGTCATGAAATGAAATGAACTGAATACTCCTGGAACCTAGTCCAAGTTTTCTCTTCCTGTATATACAGTCTATGGATAAATATATAATTTTGGCTGACATAATGGATTGTTCTAAATAAATGCTTCATAATAAAATTTTCTAGTCTAAATGGCTTTAATGTTGGTGTGAGCAATCATAACACGAGAGTCTGGGAAAAAAAACTCAGGAAAACTAGTAAAGCATAACCTAAGCGAGAACATAGTGTCCAACCTGGAGCAAGAGATTTACAACCATAATCAAAAAGCAAGCCACAGATGGAAATTGAGCGTGAATGATGCCATGAAACTGTCCTCACTCCAATGCTCTAATTTATAACTTAGGGTAAGGTTCATAAAAATGTACAAAAGAGGAACAGTACAGGTTCAGGATTTTTCAACATGATCTCTGTGCAGTGTTGAGTGGGCACACCGTAGCACTTGACACATGAATGCAATTTGAATTAAGCAAAGGATACACAAATGAGCATACTCATCGTGATCGATAGCGCCGGGTCGCCTTCATCAATAACCGTAATTGACTTCTGGGAAAACCATGACTCTGGAAGACTAAACATCCCCACATCTACATCTACATCCATATGGCCTTCAGAGATCATGGACACTGAACAGACCCGGGTGAGATGCACCCATGCATGCAGCAGTCATCAAACCTGACCTGAATTATGTGCCCATTATGCTATGTTATGCTAGGCTAGAGGGAAGAGCGTGGGTCATGGGTTCAAACTGACACTAAAATGCTGCTGAATTCTCAATTCTGAGGTCACTCTAATTTCCATCACAGGTTTGTACAAAATCATACATATAAATATTTTATTTCCATAGTAACCAATCCTTCATAGCTATGATGTCTGCTAGTCCAAATCCAATACAAACTATTTAACAATGGTAAATGTTGATATGATAATATGTTGATATAATAACAATGTCTTTAGTCCGATCTATAGAAGGAGTCTCCAGGGTCAGTGCTTTATAAAAGTCTGTACACTTGTTCATCATAATTTTTTGAGCACTTTTAGCAATGGATATTGTTTTAAAGCAGCTTTGCGAAGATAAAACAGTTATTAAAGTATTTACAAGTTCCTTATAATTTAAAGTTTATCCCCTAATGAGTAATCCAGTGGCGACTCTGGCAGGGGAAAATTGCACAAAATGGCATAAGGAACAAACCTTGAGGGGAACCAGATTCGAAAGTGAACTCATCCCCATACTCAACAACAAATGTCATTTTATTACTATTTGTTAAAGTGTGCAGGTGCTTCAATGTAACCTGAGCTCTTGAGCCATTGTAGCAGACTGTCGATCTTAATGACAGTCCAAATCCATTTTCAAAGTTCTTGAGTTGATCAGTAACTTTGAAATGGTCCTTTTCTCTGCAACATTCTGGACTAGAGCAATGCTAATGAGCCTGGGTGAATTTAAAGATGGATGCTACTATGGCTGATTACCATCTGTGCAAAAACACATTCCTAAAAATACATTTAATAATCATGATGTGCCGAGTGATTCACTTTGTGTTTCTTTTTTAATTCCAAACATATCTCCAGCCCTGAGATCTTAATGATTTTTGATTTGGAGCCCTAGTGTATAAACGTTGTGCGGTGGGTGTAAAGTTACCTCACAGTTTCAATCCTGAGCTCGGGTTCCTGTCTGTGTGGAGTTCAGAGGTCTGTTCTCCCTCTTGTCCTGTGGGATTCCTCTCACAAACATGCCAGTAGATGGTTTGGCTGCACTAAATTACCCAGAATTCCTGGAGCAGGCTTCTGAACCACTATGACATTGCATTATACCTATAACCAAGGAGCAAATGCTAGCATTTGGAAAAAAGCTTTCACACCAATTGGCACTGATTTCAGTTTCTTTTACTGAACATATTTAAATAGGTTTATTTAGGTTTTTTTTTTAACTAAAAACACTTTTGTTGTTACATTGGCTAACATGAAGCATTTTTCATACAACTGAGCTGTTGAGGGGTTAAGGGCCTTGCCTAAGGGCCCAGCGGAAGTGATATGGAACTATTTTACATTAATTCTAAGCAGTTAACGTTGACGCATTAACATTAACTTAACATTGTTAAAATAGTAGCTTGCTACAGTATCTGTGTATCTCTTTTCTCTCTTTGGAGCTACCTGATTCATCCCAACCCTATTCCTCTGGATCGAGTTCTCTTTAATTGGAGACCACTCTGTTCTAATATTTGTTATATGAAATTTTAATAATTTATTCCCAACAGTTCATTCTCCTCATTTTGTAGCATTTTTCATGGCTGCACTGTTTCCAGTACGTGTATGTGGATGTTAGATTTTTTTGTCCAATCAGATTTCAGATTCTATGTGCTGCCATGTCAATCTAATCTGCCCAGGGCCTTCAAAGTCAGTACTATTGGCCTTTTTACCTTAGTCTCTACTAGCAATGAGTCTGTTTCTTTAACCAATCAGATTTTATTTTCGGCTCACAGAGCCAGCTAGCTGGCACAGAATAGCGCCAGCATTTTTCCATCCTCTGATTGGTTGGTCAGAGGAAAGCTGTTACAGCCAAGTTTGACTGGCAAAACACGTTTGTAGCTCTGCACACATTATTACATATGGAGGAAGAGAAAATGATTTGGTCTTGGCCATACTTAAAAATTAATTTTCAAGAAAAGCTAGACGGCTAGGAGAGGTCGGCCAATCCCTGAAACTAGTTAGCTTTTCTCAGCCCGGGAAAGGGTTTATAGACTAGACCAGACCAGTAACTACAAATGGTACCACTGGCTTACAGCCTCTAAGTAGCAGTGCAAATTATAATTATCTTTGGTGAGTAGGTTGTATTTTATTTACGTTTTTATGTTTTTGAGATGTTATTAGACAAATATTGATTCTGAACTGCTCCAGATGATGTAAGTGCACAGTTCCGGTTGTTCTGTAGAGGTTTGGAGCTTGCTTTAGTAAAATGGTATTCACCCTCCATATGCGAAATGCCTCTCTCTCTGTCATGTAATTCATTGTTATATTGCATTTTTGTATAGTATAGATTTTTTCTATAATCACGACGTGATAGTAGTTTTATTAACAGGTGGATTAAGTCGGGTAAGTCCCCACTGAAGGTCCAGGTACCAAATGCACAGCCCGACACTGCTATTTCTAATACATGTTAGACAGTCGTAAAAAAGCATTTCAGTACATGTCATACTCTGTATAAGTGACAGATTTGATTTGATTTGTACATACTATATATTTCAACAGGGGGAACTGACCCAGACTTATACAATAATAATAATAATAATAATAATAATAATAATATTAATAATAATAATAATAATAATAATGAAAATTATAGCACCATTCCCACAATTTAACTCATTTCTAAGCACAGTTTTGGATCTCGCCCAGGCAAAGTTTGGATTTGAGTCCTGGTTGGTTAATGGTTACTGTACTCATTATTTTCTAATATAAATACGATTTAAAATGTAAATGTGTGTATATGAGTTTGCAGCGGCTTTGTTTTGGGATGTCCTACTGCAGTGATGTGAGGTTGTAAAAGCACAGCTGTTTCCTCAGTCAGATATTCTGTGCTATACACTGCTTTTCGGAAGGGAAAAAAAGAAAACACTTCACTGGCCTACCCTGAAGATGATGGATTGATGGTCCCCAGGGTTGAACAGGTCTGGTTCTATAAGTAAGCATGAGTTTGAAACTTAAATGTTAAGGACACCAGAGTGTAAAGTATGTATATGTTTTACAGTTTTTTATCCAGAACAAAAAGGCCTGAAATATATATGGATCATAACATTTGTTTTTTGGCATATACACTCCCAGCACATTTGTATTCCATTTCCATACTGCATTTGATGTACAAATTAAGGCTGTAATCTTTTTTTTCCACACAACATATCATACATTGTTTAACATTTAACATTATGTGTAGTTTAGCCGCTAATGTCTCTTTTAACACACTCCATTTGAATAATAATGTGACCCATTTTCATTTTGCCCTTTTTTTATTTTCAACACTCCAGTCATTGTGACGAAGGCTTTATGTGAAAATAAGGTGTCAGGGGAATCGAGGGCAAGAATTACAGCGTTTTCGTAATAAAAGCCGCTTTTGCTTATTTCTCTTTAGGCGAATCTTTCACCAACATTACTCTCCAATAGCCCTTGATGAGGGGCAATTTAATGCGTTCAATCAGATGCGGACCAATGAAGCTGGCGCTTGTTTGTGATCTTTTTGGCTCTGCCGCGACCTGTTTACTGTGGAACCGGTGACAAAACCGAACAAGGCTGAAGGCCGAGGCAACATTACAATTACGCTTAAATAAAAAAGCTCGGACTCTCCCATACAGGAGCGCATTATGTGTCGTAGGGGCACAAATGCTTGGTAATGTAAATAAAAGGAAATTAATTAAATGTAGGGTGGTTGGTTCGGCGCCATGGAAAGAATACACAATTTTCGAGACGGATGCCAAAAAGGCAGGAGTGGAGTAAAAAATGAAGGCGATCAGTCATATTTCTGTGCAATTTGACAGTGAGCACGCCATTTTGCTGTGGAGGTCGACTGAGCAATTTGGACTAATTAGACCAAATTGGAAAGGTAAACAGTAGGAGAGATCCTGTAATGCTCCTCTCACACCCATTCTTTTCTTTCAGAGGCAAGAAACAAACATTTGTTCTTCTGGATTGACAACGATCGAGACAGAAGCTTTCAGTCCAGATTGTTTACATAAAAAAAGTAATGCTGTTTATTCTATTTGGATTTCTGTTGGAGCATGGAGACATATATTTACATCCATATAATTTGCAATTTATCAAAAAATTATAGTCTACAGCCAAATCAAACTAAATGCAACATATAATGTTTATACTGCATATTTACCTAATTAGTTTAGAATCGTCTTGCCTATATTCAACAGATAGTCAAATCAAAAATGCATAAAAACTCTTTGGCTCAAAAAACCCAGAAAGGCCACACTGCAGACTGGATTTGCATTTCACATGACAGCAAAACAAATAAAATCAGCTTTAAGTACAGTGCAACATCCCTGCACTAAAAACAATCAAAGATTAATGTACCGCATTAAATTAGAACAAAATAAACCTTTTACAGAGTCTCTCAGAGATAAATACTTAAATCCCTGCCGCCAAGATGCTCCTGTGTCGGTCACGTATCATGGAAAGTGAAATTTAAATCTGTCACGGGGGGCGGTGGGGGGTGTGGTGGGGGGATATTTTTATTCATGCATGTTTTATATATATAAATATAGAGTATGTAAATTTAAATATAAGTCTAAAATATGCATGTGATAAACGTTTAACTCTTAAATCGATAACAAATCATTTCTATACTGCAGGATTTCCTTCACTAAAGATCAAGCAGCAGCTGTACGTGTATTATTACATTTACATGGCACTTATCCAGAGCCCTTTCCATCTATCTCATCCACACAACTGAGCAGCTATGGGGATAAGGGTCTTACTCAAGGGCTCGGGAGTTTGAACTCAAAACCTTTGGAGGCAAAGTCCAATATTCCCATTCCTTAAACCCTTGAAAGAGAAAAAGGGAAGCTGGTAAGGGAATGAGTTTACAGCTGTTTATCAAATGTTCTACAACATTAAATGTTATAAAGTGTGAGATGGTCTTTTAGTTGTATAAGTGTAAAAGTGCTTTATGTTCCATGGTATAAGAACAAATTGAACATTTCAACACAGTAATTGAAAAAGCCTCACTATATGTTTAAGTCGAAGACGTTTCTACAGAAGTCACAGCAAGATAAATCAAGGAATACATTTTATTAACCATTTTATATACAAAGAGATTTTTATGCATATTCAAACAAACTCTTAGGTTTGGTATTATTATTGTCTACTCTTTGACCCAGTGACCCAGTAATCATCTCTGAACAACGATAGACTGGACATTGGGTGTTGAGGATGAGGAGGGGTTCTCTTTTTAGTCCGGGTTCTTCCTTAACCACTCCAATATTCAATTGTATGAATGAGACAAATGTATGTTGCTCTAGGTAACGATGATGTATAACCTCTATCTCTGTGAAAAGCTACTTTGGGACAATGTCCATTGTTAAAAATGCTATCAAATACATTTTATTTGAATTTATGATGAACAAACTCCATTGTCTCCTCCTTTTTTCATTTGGTCTCTCTTTTTGTGCATGCTCAGCAAGAGCCGTCATTTAAACTACCCTCTTCTGTGCGTGTAAATTGAACGTGATGATGTGGGGAAGGATGTGTGAGAGGTCACGGAAAGGAATGAGTTTCTGTCTGCCTGCTTAGGCGAGAGGCTCCCAAAAAATGTCTGGCTCAGGCTCTAGAGACTGGATCACATGACAAAGGCACGTTTTTACCAAACCAAAGTCTGGTTAGTTCAGGAATACTAAACAAAGTGTTAATTCCTTGAGCCTATGAGACCCCAGAACAGTGTTACTGAGATATCTTTATTTATCCTGTGTGGAGTTAAATGAGGATTTTGCATTGAGGTATTGTAAAGCACCATCACCATCACCATCAGCCTTGATAGCTATTTGATATGCTTAATGATAGATGCAAAAAACAAAACAATTTCTGTGCATTTTTGTAGATATAATCTTATTATCTGGCTTTTTAAGACTGAGTACTTTCTTTCTATTTTACATTGAAAAAATTACAGTCTGATGAATATTGTCATGTTTTGGAACTAGCAAATACTGATGTTGTGGATCAGCCTGTTTAAGCATTACCGGAGCAGTGTGACCTACAGGCAAAAAATCCCCTATTAGCTGCTGTCGGCTCTTTGACATGGATCATTTCTGACTGTGCTTTTCCCTGCCTTCAGCACCGGCAGGCTGCTCAAGTTACAGCTGCTCAGGCTAGACCTAATATTCTCCTAATATAATCCAAAACCTGTAAGGATTCCTGCAGTGTAATACCTGTAAGCTCTTAACTATAGTAATTTGTTCAGGAGGAATCATATTGATCACTTCATTAGGGTGGTGTTTTGTGTAGAATGAGCACTTGGAGCCTTGGTGGACCAGCTTGTACTTTTTCTAATGAGGGTTTGTTGAATTTAGAAAAAGTACAAGCTGGTCCACCAAGGCTCCAAGTGCTCATTTTTGGAGTGACATAACTCTGACAGTTCTGGAGTCTCTAACAAACAGCTGGAAATAACAGCTGTTCTCTCTGTGTGCTGAAATAAACTACAGGTGATCTGCGTACTGCTTTACTTTAATAAGGGATAGTCAACACTTAAACAAATATAGACTGAAAAAGAGCTTTTTTACAAATACACTACTGCACTGTCACTTTTTGTCTGTATCACACTGCTTCATCTATTATGCATTTTTGCACCAACCATTACATGTTTATCATTGCAATACTGTATATTCCACCTTTATTTATTCTGTATATATTGTATCTTACAAACATTCATATATGTACATGTGTATGTCATGATATTTGAGCATCGTATCTCCTGGACATATTGCTATTTATTGTCAATAGGCCACTGATGCACCCTTCATTGGTTCTGTACCTGTACTTTGCACAATGACAATAAAGTTGAATACAATTGAATCGAATCAAATCAAATTTAATCTAATTTGATATAAGGACACATTTAAACTTATATAATTTTATATAAGTGAACTTCTAGAAATGCTTGCTAATTTGCAGTTGTAAAACCAAGATGCCATATTAGTTTGTATATTTGTTATAATTTCCCATAATTTTCCCACTACTTTGGCCAATTTGCACCCATACACAAGCACTGAACAATTATATGACAAAGCAGGGGCAAGGCTAACATCTGTTTTCTGTAAGAAACATGGAGCTTTTCAAACTGCTATTCAAGCATCACAGAACTTCACACCAATCGAGGAGAAAAGTTCTACAATCTACTTAATTTCACACACACAAGATTAAAGATGCCCATGACTGGTTTGTGTCACTGTGATTGATAGCGGACAGAATAAATATCATGCATCATGTCATTACACACAGAGAACAGAGTCAGAGTTTGCTTATTTGGAAACCTCCTGAGGAATTTTCATCATCAGCATCGGCATCATTTCCCCTCCTTGCTTCTACACTTCTTTTAACAAAAGACATTAAGGCACAAGATCATAAGATTTCCCTATTTACTCAAACCACCTTAATTTATATTTATTTTTTTATTAACTTTCCTTTGGCATAATCTAAAGTTGACCTCCAATACGTACCCATCATTGGTGCTGAATGTGAATGACTTGGGATGGTTCTCTCTCCAGGTAAAAATTGAGTAAAGATAAAACCTAATAGCTAGTGGTGGAAATTCAGGATTTTATTCACAAGTGAAAAAGTGACCATGAAATTGAAATCTTGGTCACCAGCAATGTTACAGTCATTCGGCTTTTTGTTTTCTAGTCAATATTCTTACCCTTGGTCACAATTTGTGAAATGGATATGATACAAATAATAATAAATAATTAAACAGTCTGAATATTAGAAATATATGCATGATTTAATAAGTTGCAGACTAAAAACAAGTCAAAGGATCTGCCAGTACAATAAGATAATAACACTTGGTAAAATGTCTTGAAATAAAAAACATATCTATATTTAAAAGCTTGAGAAAATAACTAAATGTCTTTAAATAAGCATGAAACACTTATTCCAAGTGGTATTCCATTTAGTCTAATTAACTTTAAAACAGTTTGTTAGGTTTTTTAATCAGTTTGCTTTTCTTAATTTCTTCTTCTTTCGGCTGCTCCCATTAGGGGTCGCCACAGCGGATCATCCGTCTCCACTGATCCGCATATTTGATTTGGCTTTGATATTTTACGCTGGATGCCCTTCTTAACGCAACCCTCCCTATTTATCCAGGCTTGCACTGCCTGTGCAACCCTAATAGCTGGGGTACTAATAAACAAGTCCTAAATGTGTTTATTGACCATTTTCTACTGGGTAGTCTAGTGGTTAGGATGCGGCGCTTTCAACGCTGCGGCCCAGGTTCGATCCCCGGTCAGGGAACCGACCCCAGCCATTATGGATGCACAAACCTTAGTGTCGGTCCCAAGCCAGGATAAATAGGGAGGGTTGCGTTAGGAAGAGCATCCAGCGTAAAACATGTACCAAATCAAACATGCGGATGATCCGCTGTGGCGACCCTGGGGAAAAGCTGAGAGAAAGTTTTTTACTACTGGGCAACTTTTTAATTAGTTACTAGAGCTAAGATAAAGTCCTAAAATATACAAGGCCTCAAATGATATCTCTGGTGGTATTTAAGCTCAATTTGTAGGTAGAAAAACTAACTTTAAGCTTTACTGAAGAAGTAAAAAAAAAGATAAATAATTTTAAAACACTATAATAATCATACACAATTTGCTCTTGCATAGTAGTTTACTCTATTAGTTTTTTTGTGGCTAGAAATAAGATTTTAAGTCTTGACTAGCTGAGGAGTTTTTGCAGTGTACCACAATTGCTGTTTCCGAGAGCCTTGGAGTAGAACCTCTGATCTTCTGATCAGAGTGAAGCAAGTTGACAAGATTTAGACACCATGGGATGGCACTCAGGGTGGACAGGAAGACTTCAGAAGACCCAGGATATGCTGGAGAGATTGCATTGGGAACATCTGGGAATCCCCCAGGAGTATCTATAAAATGGACTGACCTTATAGTTTCTTTGTTCCCCATCATTTCCCCGAATCTGAGCAAAAAAGATTTTTAGATTTCGTTGTATATCCTAAATTCTGGGTTGAATAAATATTGCAAAATTGTTGTGTTTTTTTTTATACAAATCTAAACATCTTGCAAATGGCAAACACCAGGTTACGCACATTTAATGAAATAAATCCCCAATTTATTGCGGCACGGATGGCTGGATTAGTCTCGGCTCACTGGCCCAATCTGGACTGATTCAGGCTGACTTTCTTCGACTCAGTCAGCCAACGAGTAATCCCGAGGACAAATCCCTGTCTGTGGCCGAATCAGTCGCTCTTACTGAGACTAATGCGAAACAGGGTTTTAGAGCTTGTGTATGAAATTGAGATACTATTTACTGACAGTTCTGAAATTGTAAAAGACTATACCTAATCACATGTCAGCAGTTTGTTTCCTGTTTTTGTATTATTTATGGGAAGTACATAAAAATATACTGTATTCTATGACAAATGTCAAACTTTGAAACATATTATCCTGAACTAATATTTAGACTATGAAGTTTATGTATAAATAGCAAGGTGGCAAATCGAGAGATTTTCAGAACTATACCAGTCTGTTTTGCATTGCCATCAATTTTAGCTCTATTTAGACATTACATGGACTACTGAAATATCAGTTGTTTTTACCCTACTGTATCTCGCTGTGTTAAGCTTCAGTGTATGAATTCTAAACCAAATAGAGAATTTAATCTGTAAAAGTTTATAGAGATCTGCTAATGCTTTATTTTTATAATATATATTTCAAATGAAAGATACTTGTCATGTATTTTTAAAGTATACAATTACAGGTAGATACTTGTGATGTTGTGTGCCCTATCATGATTAAAAAAATATTTTAAACATGTCTAGATGTTAAAATACACTGCAAAAACTCCTCATCCACTCAAGACTTACAGTTTTATTTCCAGCCATAAACTTTTTTTTTTAATCTTATTTCAAGTATAAAATACTATGCAAGATTATATGAGATTATTCTGTTTTAATAATAATTATGCTTTTTTCCTATTTAATTAGTAAAAAGTTATTTTACCTGCAAACTGACCTTAATTACCAGCAGCGCTGTCATCTGAGGCCTTCTATTTTTTTAGACTTTATTGTAGCTGTAATAACTGGTTTGAATGTTGCACAGTAAAAAAATCCTCAGTAATCACACTTAGGACTTGTTTATTAGTATTATTTATTCCAAATGCTTGTTTTATGTCGACGCCAACACATTTATTTACAACCAAATGCAAATTATAAGACTCAGCCTTATTGTCACCAGACTCTTTCCAAACATAATTCAGTATGTTTATTATTTTCACCTTTATACAAAGCATTTATGGCTTTTTACTAAGCTTGTTTGTAGTTTGATTTCAGTTTCTTATGTTGAATATTTATCAGTGTTTAGTGATGACAAAATAAATTCAATAATGTTTTATGTTACAATAATAGAAGCAGCAAATAATGATTTTACTGGTGTTTTGCATCGTAATTACCGTGATCTTGATTTTAACAATAATCTTTTTGTTTAAATGCTTGTCTCATTTTAAGACAGAATATATAATGATGATGCTTCTTAAATTAAAAGGAATTCTCTTGTTTAATAGCTTTGGTTTTAAGATATGTTCATACAAATTTAAAAAAACAAACATTTAACAAAAAAAAAACAAGCTAGTTTTAACTTAATTAGACTAAATCGACTGTTTGGAATAAGTGGTTTAATGTTTATTTTAAGATTTTTTTTTCTTAACTGAACCCTAGATATGTTTCCCTATTTCAATAAATGATTGTGTTGCATCTATGTTTTGGGTCTCTGGGTCTGACCCAGACTGACCACTGTCAAGAAAAAAGTTCAGTTCTTAACCGGAAGATAACTGCATACTGTACATATTGTACCAGAAGATTTTCAGGAGCCTGGTTTGAGGTTGTTGGATTCTTGTAATATATCCTCTGACTGGCAGTTCGCAGGCTGTGCCTGCACTCAGACCTGGACTTGTACTTGTCTTGGTGCAATAGGAAACATTTTTCCAATTTGTATATGTATGGTGGCCAAACCAATGAGTACAGCTAGGTAATTAGCAGCACTAAGTATTTCATGATGTAGCCTCGACTGCTTCATATTGTAATGAAGTAGGGAGTTACTACTGTTCTTCTGGTTCAGAGTTTATTTGATTTTTTTTTATTTTAATGAAAGTCAGATGGGTATATGTTTACACCATCTCGAATCAGCAACATGTCTTATAATTAGCTGCAAATGGGCTTGAGAAGGCTAAAAAATGTGCACATTTTTCTTCCTGCTGCTGGGTCTCGAATCAAACTTTTAATTTATTTTCATTAAAAAGCTGTACAACAATGTCTGGCTCCATGGCCTGGTGATTTCATCAGCTTCAGACCTGGTAGCAATCACATCGCCACGCTTTAATTGCAAAGGCCTTAAAGTGCCCACCCAGTAGAAGAGCCAGGTGATAATCTGTAAAACTTTGATTGCTTATTCATCTATAAATTAAAGTCTTAAAAAAATAAGCTATACTTAATATCTGGAATTTAAGTGCATAATAAACATACTGAAATTTGACTAAAACAAATTTTTTTGTTCCTGGTCTGTTTTGAATAACTGAATGGAGTACCGTGTTTTAGTTGATCTTGCATTATGATAAGAATTAAGGCTGTTCAGGGCACTGCAGAAATTGTTCAAAGAGTTTTGAACCCTGGGAAAGGGCTGTAGCCCTCAGTGCAGTGGTAAAATAAATTCTGTGTATTGTATAGGCGCTGATGGGTAGGGTTAAAGGTGTCATGGTACGAATGAAACAAAGATGAACAGGAAGTAACTGGATGGGGCTCCATTTTTTGTGAATCCCACTTTCCCAGCTCTGGTATTTTGTCTTTTCAGCCCACATACAGTTTTAAATGATGCTGCATCATGATTCTAAAAAAAAAATGTCATTGATATATTTCACGTTCAATTTCTTTCTTTTAGACTGAAAAATATTGTAACATTCTGATTCTACTGATTTTTATTCCGAATGAACTTTTAGTTGGATAATGAAAGCATTAATAGGCAGCATTCGAATGAAGTCACTCAAACCAATACATTCACCTCTCTCACAAAGTGGAAAAATACACAGCCTTGTACTTATAACAAACTTGTACCAAACTCCATTCAGTCCATATAAAATGTTACTATATCTGTTATAGATACTAAATGAACAAACATTTGTAATTTATTTAGAGAAATGTAGACAGAAATACAATGAACACAATTCAACAAGTCTCCTTTCACTGTAGCCACAGCTGCACCTACAGCATAACATCATCTCTAGCAGAAGCATCGATATTAACCTCATAATATGACCCTGTGCATTTTTTGCATTTTTTCTGTGCATTATTATTTTCCTAGGAATTTGAAATGAAGGCAATTTGTGTGTTTTCTGTGCAAATTCTACAGGAAAATAATGCAAAAAGTATAAATGGTTCATTAACAAAGCTTAACAACTCGTTTGAACTGTTTTGGCCGACCTTTCATCACGATATTCAGCTTTTCCTGAAAAAGCACTACATAATTTTTGAATTTGATTGGATAGAAACTCTGTCATATACTGACATGAAAGAAATGCTATTAAATGAAGAGAATAGACAAAAATATATTAAAATGTAAGATTCGGCTTCTGATAGAAGGTGAGCTGAGAAGGCCTTGCTAATGGCCTGCCACTAGCTGTTACTGGTTTCTGGTTAAGTGGGCAGTTTCTGGGCAAGTGGGCAGTTTCTGGGCAGTTGTCTGGGCACTCAACCAGAATCAGTACAGCTTCTTGTGTGTCACAACCCTGGAACAATGGCCTTCTTGAATATGGTTACACTTGTCCTCTAGCCCCTACCTTGTCATTGAAAACTTTCATAGATTCTAACAAATCGCAAAAGTAGTTCATGTGTCTGACGGGTATTTTTACATACATGTGCACTCGTATACAAGCGGTTGTACAGTAATATAGCGCTCAGTCAAAGCCCAGGTTGTCTGGAAGCAAGTGGAAAAGTGAAAATAATGGAAAGATTGCACCGAGGCAAAAAGATGGCCGACATCGCCTGTTCTAATAACATCAACCATCCAATGAGCCAATAAGGTCAAAATAATTATATGAAGCGTGGTAAAGTGAGAGAGGAGAAACTCAATGTGTGGATGCAGGATCAGCACCAACGTTGAGTCCCATTTAGCTTAATGGTGATTCAAGAAATAGATAAAAGCCTGTTGAAGGCTCTTAAAGAAAAAATGGGGTGAATAATCAGAGGATGCATCTTTTAATGCCAGCCATCTCATCCATCTCATTATTGCTTACAATCCTTTAGCTCTTCCTTCTCCAGTCAATAACTTTATTCTTGTCTGTTTACTCCATGCCAGCTCCTGTATGTATGAGAGACTTCATCACTGCCTCACTACCAGACACACTGGACCCACTACAGTTTGCGTACCGTCAGAACTGTTTGACTGAGGACGCAATTGCACATCTTCTACACACTACAATCAGCCACCTGGACCAAAGAAACGGGAATTATGCAAAGATGCTGTTTCTTGACTACAGTTCAGCGTTTAACACCATAATTCCCTCCACACTCACCTCTAAGTTGGAGGTCCTGGGACTCAGCCTGCCGCTGTGTCAATGGATCTTAAACTTCCTGACGGACAGATCACAAGCTGTACGGGTGGGAAAACACACCTCATCCACCCTCACCCTCAGCACTGGAGCTCCCCAGGGTTGTGTTCTGAGCCCCCTGCTGTACTCGCTGTACACGTATAACTGTGTGGCCACTTCCAACTTCACCACCATCATCAAGTTTGCTGACGACACCGTTGTGGTGGGTCTGATCTTCAACAAAGACAAGACGACCTACCTACAGGAGGTTAAAAACCTGGAGAGATGGTGCCAGGAGAACAACCTTCTCCTGAACGTCAGCAAGACTAAGGAGTTGATCGTGGACTTCAGCACAAAGCGGGAGCGGTCATACCAACCGCGGTCATACCAATCTGCGGGACTCCAGTTGAGAGAGTGGACAGTTTCCGGTACTTGGGTGTTCACATCACACAGGACCTGTCTTGGTCCTGTCACATTAACACCCTGCTGAAGAAAGCCAGGCAGCGTCTGTACCATCTGAGACGCCTAAGGGACTTTAAACTACCCTCTCAGGTGCCTGAGACTTTTTACACCTGCACTATTGAGAGTGTTCTGACGGGTAGCATCACTTCCTGGTTCGGAAACAGCGCCATGCAGGACAGGCGTGCCCTCCAGAGGGTGGTGCGTTCAGCTGAACGTACCATCCACACCAAGCTTTCTGACCTGCAGGACATCTACAGCACGCGGTGCAGGACCAGAGCCAGGAAGATTGTGAAGGACCTCAGAAATCCCAACAATGGACTATTTTCTCTGTTGCGTTCGGGGAAACGCTTCCGCTCCCTGAGCTTTTTCCCGCAGGCCATTCAGTGTTTAAACCAGGAAACACCCAGGATCTAAAATTTGGTCCACTCTCTCCATCATCACTCTTTTTTTCCCCTGCACAATCACACTTTTCGTGCTACGGCACACTATACACTGGACTTGCACAGCACAGTGCACTTTACATTTCATATTTTTTTATATTTATTTTATATTTTTATATTCCTATTTTATACCACACCATTCCGCACAAGGACACTTTACACCACACCCTACTGTACACAAACACTTATAGACAATCAAAAACCATGCCTAACTTACCTTGTTTACTTACATTGTTTACCATGTTTACCTAGTAACTTGTTTACTGTTAACCGAACACTGCCATAAGCATTTTTTTGTGTATGTATGCATATGTATCTATATATATCTATAAAGATTAAATATAAAGATTATTTATATATATATATATATATATATATATAAATAATCTTTATATCCTCATTTATCTGCCTTCTTTCTTATACATTTTTTAATTTTATATATTTTTATATCATATTTCTATATTTTTCTTTAAAATTTTGTTATTATATTTATAATTTTTACTCTCCTTTCATCCCATTTTATTCCCTCATGCCGGACCGTCGTTAAAAGCATTTCACTGCATGTCGTACCCTGTATGTATGTGTATGTGACAAATAAAATTTGATTTGATTTGATTTGATTTGAAATAATATTTTGGTACTCGTGATTGTACCAATCAATTAGGTGCAAGCATTTTTAACCACTTTCGGACCCATGAATTAGGCTTAAAATGCGCAGAAAGCTCATAGGAGAATGCTAGGCCATTGTTCTTGAGCTAACATGAAACTAGGGGTGTCCCGGATGATTTAAGGCCACAATATACTGAACATTACACAAAGATATAAAACATATTGGATCAATAAACCTAGAACATAACAAATTAATATCTACAGAAAGGCCACACTGCAGTCAGGATTAACATTTTACATGTCAACAAATCAAACTAAATCAGCTAAATTGCCGGTGCAATGCAAAAAAAACAATTAAAATTAATTTACAGAATGAAACTATAGCAAAATATACCTCAAAGAGTCTCTTAGTAATTGATAAATATTAAAATTTCTGCCGCCAAGATGCTCCTGTGTCGGTCACGGATCAGGGAAAGTGAATTTTCAATCTGTTATGGGCTAGTCGGATTTATTAACGCATGTAAAAAATATTTGTTAAAAGCTTTACTTTTAAAATTTTTATCTACAACATGATGAGCTGTATATTAACTTATTGGGAGAAAACCAGTAGTTTTATGTGAAATCAGACATTGAGCACCCCCATATAACCAAAATGGCATCATTTTCGTTTCATAACTCTTCTGCGAAGATTCAACTGTTAGATGGTACAGTAGTTGAATCAAATCAAAGCATCAAAATTTTGACTAATCAGAAGGAACCCTTGAGACTTCCTGCATCTGTTTTACCGAATTCCGAGCATGCGACGAGAACAGAGGTATGACTGTACTACTATTTTAAGGTCCTGTAAGATGTACTATAAAATTATTTTATTTACAGTATTTTTCTACATGGTTTTTTTTACACATTACATTGTATATTTGTATAAAAGGTGTATAATAAAGATTGTATAAACCTCACTTTGTCGGATTTACGAACGAAACAGACTTACGAACTTGCTCTCGGAACTTAACTTGGTCGACTCATAGTTATGTAGTGTGCACAATGCATTTTCTTAATTGGTTCAATACAACATCATTCAAATGTGTAGAGAAAAATGGGGCTTGTGATGACAGGGTGTTATCTTTATTCACAATCTTTAACTATCCTTGGTAGATATTTCTTTCTAGTAACAGTGACCGGAGAAAAAGGGTGAAAAAATACACTGACTGCAGTCAAAGCCACCACGCCAGACAGATTGGCTAACTCCCTGGAATCAGGCCCTCGTAGCTAATATTCCAGGCACATGTGGATCCCCTATTTCCTCCTCATCCTCTTCTGCACTGACAAGAGTGTTGTCGAGGGAAATTGCCTTCATTTAGTGGAAGCCGAATGGTTGAAGGGAACTGACAAGATGTGTAGCCATACTTACTCTGTGGGTTGCCACAGGACAGCATCCAAAAGCCCTACGTTTCCTCAAGAATTACAGCTAAAAAAGGGGGTAACTGAATTGATGTCTGCATGGTAATGGTCCCAAACTTAAAGCCTTTCCACCTTTCTAGACCTTTCTCTTCCTCATTTTTTTATCCCTGATTGGGTTTTCTGCAATGAAGTAGGGTTCTATGTGGCCACAGCGGGCATCAGTGCCAGGACAAACAGAGCGCATGAAAGCTCTCATTTATCACATGCTAGTGCAAAGCGCAAATCATGGCATTCCCCCCTAATTTTTTTTTTCCGTTTTCTTTTTGATTGCATCCATTTTAAGACAGTAGGTCAGGTCGCGTTGTGTTCGAGACGATAACGCTACCAAAAGACGACCTTGTTTCGGTGTAATAATGTGCATAATGCACATTGACACAAAAACCAATATTTCCAATGGAGACATTCAGCAGACTCCTGGGCCTTGCCAATGAAAGTATAGCTGAGGTTTGCACTGCATTGGTCGCCGGTCTCGGACGTCAGAATGATGTTTCTCCTGAATGTTCCTGTATGCCTGAACCATATTTTCCATGAATACTGCATAATAAATAGTCAAGAAAACATAAATGAAAGCACATTTGTGATCATAGCCCATGTTTATACTGCCAAGCTAAAAACATTCTGACAAGTTCCGTGACTGCATGGCATTATAAGCTCAAACAGTGCTCAAGAACAGTAGGTATATCTGCCATCGCACCGAACAATGAAATCAGTGCCAAGATTCAGTAACTTTCTGGTTTGTAATTTAAATCTATGTACATCAAATTACTGACTGAATTCGAAGATCTTTTTTTTTCCTGATTAAACTCACTGAATGGTGAACTTTATATTATATTTTATTGGATTTTTTTTTAGCTGCTTCCACACATACTGCATCATGGAGCAGTGTATAAAAAGCATGCGGCATGCAAAAGCTAAAAATACTTCACGCGAGTAAAAAACCAACTTTCAATGGGAGAGAAGTGTGACATAGTCATACAGTTTACAATTTTTTCATTGCGATGCAAACGATTTGTATTGCACTGACAAGTGAAACGTTATTTGCACTTAAACCGTTAAGACTAACCACTTTGATGTTAAATTTGTATTGAAGTACATCTTGTACCAGTTTCATATCTCTACAGACGCTACGCGATTCGCTCAGAAAGGCCTTGGCTCGTGGCGTTTTCAATAAAATCAAGGTTGTGTGCCAAGGAATGACAGGTACACTCACTGCAGTCAGACCTATTAGGAACAATTATGGGGATTCCCATAAATGACTTTTAAAATAGGCTATTCATTTTTCCAGACCTTTCACACACACACACACACACACACACACACACACACACACACACACACACACACACACACACACACACACACCAAGCATGCCCTAAATCGGGGGGAAAAAGGGAAGAGAATGATTCTCCACCCTTGCACGTCGAATTAAAAACTTTCCGCTCCTTTTCCTGTTTGTCACAATGTACTGTTTGTGACCTGCATTAGGGCTGAGGTGCACACTGATGCTAAAAACAGATTGAAATTTGTTTCAGTCGGCTTACAGTCTTTAATAAAGGAAATTTGTTAATGCTGCGCACAGGACAAGGATAAGGATACGCACCGCTGGCAAACATCGCCACACCTTCAGCATATAAATATTACCCTTAATTTACTGCATACAGTAAATGTATTTATTTAGTAGGTTATGTTTGGCCTAAATATATCTCTCGGTTTTGCAAACAATAATAGTGACTATTGCTACAGCAAACTGGAGCTCTAGGGCACTTGGAAAGACTTTGACGGTGACATGGGGTTTACTCATGGAGGCGATATAAATCTTGTGATGCATGGAGTCCAAAGCGGAAGGCTGAGCGCCGAAGCTTGGCTCTAACATTGCGTTTTCGAATAAGACATTTATCAATGAATTTTTCGTCGCCTATTTATAAGCGTGACATATGAATATTTGTTGCTGTGGCAACTGGTGTTTGTGTAGACAGGCACGGAGGGCATCTCGGTGCGAAGGAATCCGAACAAGTTAGTCATTTATTTTTTAGAACGATTTTCATGAAAATGTTTGGTTTGCCACTGTTGAGTCACAGCATTACAGATCCAATTTGCTCACAAAAATTACATTTCGAGTCCTCTTTGTTCAGGAGACATGTGCTGACATGGAGCAGAAAGGCATGACAGGATTTACTAAAGATGGAGGTGACCGAGGAGAAGGACAGCAACTTTTTTCACCATTAATTACACTTGTTTAGATAATAATCTCCGATTCTGACCGCAGTTTGGTAAATTATGGTGCGACGCTGCATTTCATTTTAACCTGAAGAGGAAATGTGAACCATGTGAAGAGCGATGGATTAGTCAGCATCTTGATAAGTGTCACAGCCAAGCAAACTCATTCTTCAAGAATTTTTTTTCCACTTTTCCAGTGAGTCAGGTTCAGGGGAGTGGTAGCTCAGCGGTAACGATTCTGGGACCCTTAACCCTCTGCTCTGACCCCAGCTTCCGAGCGAGCTGGGATATGGGAAGAAAGAATCTTACTGTGCTCTAATGCATATGTGACAAATAAAAGCTATTCTTCTTTAAGCAGGATACGTTGCCCCTGTGCAGGATAGGCTTCTCCACCAGCCGAGCTTTACTTGGCAGCCTCTGGTCTCCTCGGCAAACATCTCACCATCTTGTTTTTTTCAAAAAGCACAAAATGATATGCATAATTTACCTTTGACACATTTTGAAAAGTCTGAATCCCCATAAAAAATCTGCAAAAATGGCATGACTGCTGCCCTCAAAGCCCTATCAAAACACAGGCGCCGGTTAACAGCGAATGGAAGAGCGCGTGTACGAATGCTGTCTAAAACTTGTTTTAGAAAAATAAAAGTGTGCCTATGTAAGTACACACATAGGACTTTTTTTTTTCTCCTTTTCCACCTTTTTTCCTTATGCAATTCATCTTATTGCTTGAGGTGGGTATTTTCCTAATGAAGAGTTTTTAATTCCATACATATTGTAGTACAACATTTTTTTTAAATAAATTGTGATACTGTTTTGATGTTTTACAGTCATATATAATAATAATAATTATAATAATAAGAAAAAAAACAAAAACAATTAAGTTTCTATTATCACAGACCCTATATCAGCTTCAAACACTTTCTTTACCAGACTTTATGCCAGGCTTCATCTCTCTCATGAAAAGGGCAGTGCCGATTTCCATCTCACCACTGGATGATACTAAGCCTAGTGTTCTGTTTGGAGTTTTTGCATGTTCTTCATGTCCTTTGGGTTTGTTCTAGGGTTCTCCAGTTTTTCCCTCTTCCTAGATAATATGTCTGAACTGTTTTGTTTCTATTTTTTTTTTTATATATTTGCACATTCTTTTTCTTTGCTGCTATAACAGACACATTTCTTAATAATAATAATAATAATAATAATAATAATAATAATAATAATAATATTAATAATCATAATCATAATCATAATCATAATAAGCAGCTTCTTCTTCTTAACTGCTCCCTTTAGGGCTCGCCACAGAGGATCATCTGTCCCCATACCACCCTGTCCTCTATATCTGCCTCTTTCATCCATCTACCTGCATGTCTTCCCTCACCACATCCATAAACTTCCACCTTGGCCTTCCTCTTTTCCTCCTTCCTGGCAAGTCCATCATCAACATTCTCCTACCGATATACCCAATGACCTTGTCCATTAACCTGCAAACAGGAAAGGGCTCAGTGCCTTAATGCAATCCCACCTCCTTGAACCAGTCTGTCGATCCTACTGCAAACTTCACTGCTATTACAGTGTCCTCGTACATGCCCCTTATACACTTCTCTGCCACACCTGAATTCCTCATACAATAACTTATTTCTCCACCCTGTCATACGCTGTCTCTAGATTTACAAACACACAATGCAACTCCTTCTTACTTTCTCTATTCTTCTCCATCAACATACTAAAAGCAAATACTGTGTCTTTAGTGTTCTTCCTTTGCATGAAACTATACCAAAACTCCACTGCCATCTCTCCTCAACATCTCCATGTTTCTACTGGTATGTCATTTGGTCCAAATGACTTTTTACTCTTCATCCTCTTTATAGCTGCTCTCACTTCCTACTTACTAATCCTCTTCACTTTCTGCTTCACCATCTCCACACCATCCAACCTTCTCTCGCTCTCATTTTCCTCATTCATCGGCTGCTTAAAATACACCCTTCTTCTTCTCAACACAATCTCCTCACTAGTCAACACATTTCCATCACCATCCTTTGTTGCTCTAACTTGCAGCACATCCTTCCCAGCTCAGTCCCTCTGCCTGGCCAATTGGTACAAATCCTTTTCTCCTTCCTTAGAGTTCAACTTCTCAGACAGCTATTCCTATTCCTTTTCTTGGCTTTCTCCACATCCCAATTCTGTTTTGGCAACATCTTTCTTCTTATGCTCTCCTGCAGTTCCTCATTCCACCACCATGTCTCTTTGTCCTCATTTCTCTTTCCAGATGTCACACCAAGTACATTTCTAGCTGTCTCCCTTATCATTTCTGCAGAAATTGCCCAATCATCCAGCACCTCTTCACCAATACCAAGCCCCTGTCTGACCTCTTCCCTGAATCTATTACAACAGTCTTCCTTCCACCATCCGATGCTGTCTATCTACACTGTCCCCTGCCAACACTTTACAGTCTCCAATCTCCTTCAGGTTACATCTCCTACATAGAACATAGTCCACCTGTGTGCACCTTCCTCCACTCTAATACGTCACCCTATGCTCATCCTTCTTCTTAAATTCATGTTTACAACTTCCATTTCCATCCTTTTAGCAAAATCTACCACCATCTGCCCTTCCACCTTCCTCTCCTTAAGGCCATACCTACCCATCACCCTCTTATCACCTCTGTTCGCTTCACCTACCTGCCCATTTCAATTCAAATCAATTCAATTAATTTTTATTTGTATAGCACTTTTAACAATGAACATTGTCTCAAAGCAGCTTTACACAGATAATGTGGTGAATAAAAGCGAGTATGTTCTCCATAAGTGAGTTTTTCCCTGATGATCAAGCCGGTGGTAACTGTGGCAAGGAAAAACTCCCTGAGATGGCATAAGGAAAAAAACATTGAGAGGAACCAGACTCAAGAGGGAACCCATCCTCATCTGGTTTGCACCGAATGTCCATTTATAGCAGATATACAATGTTGCGGGGTACAGTGATGATGATCAGAAGCGAAAAGTAGTCCTGAGTCAATGTCATTAACTACACTCCAAATCCATCCTCAAAGCTCCTGTTCTTACTCCGGAATTTTATGGAACCACCCAAAGCATTGATGAGAAATCGTCCCAAGCTACTATCCAGAGGCAGGCCTGGACGAAGTGGGAAGATACACAGAGGGGAGAGGGGCAGGAACAGTGCTCACTGGAGCCTCAGGAGCATGTTAATCTCGACCGAATGTGTCACTTGGTCGGTTTGAGAGAGAGAAAGAGAGAGAGAGAGAGAAAGAGAGAGAGAGAAGAGGGTGACTGGAGGAGAAGGATATGGATTATAAAGTGTCTTTATTGATGTATGAAAGGTAATGTCACTGTGCAGTTTGGACTCCGGCAAGACTCGCTATGGCAGCATAACTTAAAGGGAAAACCTGAAGGTAACACAGACATGAGGGATCTCTGGGATAAGAGACGACCCACCACACCACCGTCAACAAACCTGAGTGAACGTATGAAAGTGAGGGGACAACAGCATACAAATATACCAGTTTACCAAACACTCTATATCCATGTTCCCTCCAGATCTGCTCCTTTACTTAAGAAAAAAATCTACTGATAAGTGACTTGACCTAATAAAAACGTTTTCAACCTCGACTTGAACACTGAGACTGTGTCTAAGTTCCAAACACCGATTGGAAGGTTGTTCCATAACTGTGGGGCTTTTAAAGAGAAAGATCTGCCCTAATCACCAATCATTCATTCCTAGGTTCACCTTCTACCACTTCATCTAACTTACTCCAGACTTTTTCCTTCTCCTTCATCTCACAACCCACTTGTAAAGCATAAGCACTGATGACATTTATCATCACCCCTTCAACTTCCTGTTCTCTTACTGTACTTTTCTTTCAGGATCACAATCCCTACACCATTTCTCTTTCTATCTACACCATGATAGAACAGTTTAAACCCCCTTAAATGTTCCTGATCTTAATTCTATTCCAGCTGGTCTACTGAACACACAACATCATTGTTGTTGCTATTATTATTATTATTATTATTATTATTATTAGCAATTTTACCAATGCACTGGCACTGACACTGACACCTTCCATGAATTTTAAATAAACTTCTGTTTGAACATCAATCATTCTATACTAAATATACATTTGTATCTATTTATGTTAGATGTTTATAAGAGGTTCCTGTAGAACCATTACATATTAAAATTCTGAATTTAGAATTTAAGATGCTACTATGTGAGCTACAGTTTCCCATGAGTTTAATGCATGACACAGAAGCAAAGAGCCACCAAATTGTTCTGAAATGATCTGCACTTGGCAAGTTGGAATCCCATCAACACCAAGCAACATACTGGGTCCTTGAGCAAGGCCCTTAACGCTCAACTGCATGATGTAGGAAAAAATGTAGGACACACAAACCTGTTCCAGTATGACAAAAGTTCACAAGCCAGCTCCATGAAGAAATGCTTTATGTAGTGGAAGATCTGCTAAAAAGCTCCAACCCTATTGAACATCTTTGTGATGGATGTGAACGCTGACTGCACCCCAGGCCTCCTCACCTCACTTACATCAGTACCTGATTTAACTAACATCCTTGTGGCTGAATGACCACAAATATTCACAAAACCTTGTGGAACATCTTCCTATATCTTATTATAAGAGCAAATGAGGACTAAATTTGGAAGAGAAAATATATAACAAATGAATACTATGCTCAGATGTCCACAAACTTTAGCTTGTTTTGAGTGAACACCGTGCCCAGCTTCCTAATAAAAAAAAAAAGAATGAATACATCCGTCCTACTGGCTGACCGTAGGAATGTCCCGAGTGCTGCACTCCTACCTCATGCTCATATTCAGTATACCTGCATGAGATTAGCTAAATGCAGCTACATCGCCAAGAATAATGTTCAGTGATGACTTTACCATCTCTAATGAAGTGGTCTTGTCATGCTTACACTGAAGCCCCGGGTACAGAAAAAAAAAACACAGACAAATCTCAATGTTCCCTTTTATGGGTTTTGTTATTGTAACCTTTCCAAGCCGTATGTCTTCTGCAACCACAGAGTGTGCAGCTTTCGTAGTGTAAGTAAATCAGAATGAAATAATCTTACAACCTAAATGAACTCCCGAGTCTATACGGCAGACCAACGACAAAACCATTCAAAGGCAAGGTCACGTTAGGCAATAGCTCTTAGATTCTTTACTATTCAGTAGGTATAGAATCTTTAGCAGGTCTAAGGAGAATCTTAAATTATTAAATATTTTTCACACACAAAAAGTTTTGCAAGTTATATTATCGGTTATGTTTCCAGGAAACTCTCTTAGGTATCTCCTGCCACGATGACATGGAAAATGTAAATGTCACAACTGTGGCTATGCCAAATATTTATGAAAGGAGCTTTGAGGGTCAACATGGGCACCATGCCACACAAGAGCTGCCCCACACAGGGTTCTAAGCGAGAGGGTGAGGGAGGTGAAATCAAGATGTATTAAATGGCATATTATTGCATTCAGGTGATTTTATTTCCTTTAGCACTCTCAGCTGTGATGTTAGTGTTTGCACAATGTTGTCATCTGTACGCTTTCGATTATGACAATGATAAGAGAAAAATCTCAGAAATTATCTGCTGCTTAAACCCACATATGTTTAAAGTGTGATTTTGTTACCAGGCAGCATTTAAACCTAAAAGAAAATCGGGGTTTGTGTCGCTTACAGTGGTTGAACATAACAAAATTGAGTTGGATTGGGGATAGACAGGATTTGAAATGAGTTTATTGGAGGGACCAAGAATTTAGGACATTTTGGAAACTAAGTAAAAGAGATGGTTTGGACATGTGAAGAGAAGGGACACGGTGTATATCTGTAGAGGAATGCTGGGGATGGAGCCACCAGGGCCTTAGGTTAACTAGCATAGCTAATTGGAAGGTCTAGTTAATAATACAGTGGAAGGTCATTGGATAAATTGTTTGGCTATGTATCAGAATGTAATGGGTATATATATATATATATATATATATATATATATATATACAGATTCACCATTTATTTCTAAATATCAATCTGCTTTAATTCATATTAAGGAGGTTTTTTTGACTGAAACCACTCCATCATTCAAAATTGTAGTGAAATAGACTCTTGTGGCTCCTCTCAGAAACCATTCTTCATCAGAGCTGCTGCTGATGAGCATCAACTCCGCTTAGTCTAACAAACACTTTTGCAAACCTCATGGGTGCCATTGAGCTGGGCCACTATTTAGCCATCAGTCTTTGGGAGGGACACGTTTCCTTAATCCCTTAATCAAAATAGTGAAGCCCTGCCCAAAATGATGTTTGTATTTATGCCCAGGACCGTCACGAACCCCTTCTCACCTGAACGCTGTTCGTGCTGATACAATTTGTGGAAATTTGAGGAAAATATTTTCATTAGCACAAGCAGGGCATCGAGGGAAAAATAAACACCTGGGATCAAGCTACTCTCTGGCAACACTGGAAGTCTGAGAAGGAAAGAGACTGAAGTGTCGAATGAGAGATTGGACTTGAAGTAAAATATAGAGTAGGGAGTGTGAGAATGGCTCAAAGGTCACGAGACGCTAGTGCTCACTGGGTCAGAGGTACACATTGGAAGGCATAAATCAAAGCTGTCCAGCTAATGCCGGGCTTGATCAGCCAGACAGCATATGACTTGCGTTTGGGGGAAGAAGTCACTCTCAATAACGGTGCATGTAGTTGGCAGTTGAAGCCTGTCACACACACATCACAGCCAAACAGAAGAAGATGTGATTTAGCGTGAGCAATTAAGCCAAGCTCAGCGTGACAGTGTCGTAATCCCCCACCGCAATCAGTCGCCTATGGTCCAACCACACATCCGGATAAAGTTATATTTGTTCCTTTATTGCATGTACACAGCCATCTGGTTCCAATACAAGGAAAATACTATCAGGTTTTAATATGCTAACAAGCTCTTCTAGGCTGTGTTAGCATTGCCATGCTAGTTCATGCAATATAATCTTTTCGAATGTTTGTAATAATTTTTTTTTCACCTTTTCTGAGCAGCAGACTCAGATGGCACTTTAACACAGGAGAAAAAAAATGCAAACGAGGTAAGAGTGTGTAATCACTCAGTGGCCGGCGACTGTGATCTGCGGTGCATTTCAGCTCGTCTTGCTACACCCTGTCATCGTCCACAAGAAATGTTACCCTTGTGGGGGCTATAAAACATATCGATTCTGTTTTGTTGTAACCTCTGCTGATCCACTTCGCTTAGGTAGACTCCCCCCGTCGTGACACTGCTGCTCTCCTGTGCCAGGATCAACAGTGGTTTCGGCTCTGTCTATTGACCTCGGCGTGGCTCCACTCAAGAGGCCAATTTTTGGTTTCTACACCCCTCAGCTCTGCAGCCAGGCCTGAAAATACTCTTCATACTTATGCAGATACGATTCATACCTATTTTCAAGCATCTCGCTTTATCATGTTGCTCATTTTCCACCCTTTCTTCTCTTCTTTTCATGTCTGCATTTTTTATGTCTCTCTCTCTCTCTCTCTCTCTCTCTCTCTTTCTCTTTCTCTCTCTGTCTTGCTCTCTTTAGTCTCATTCTTTCTCTGGTCCAAGGCAGAGCTATATCTGCATGTACTTTTGCCAGTAATTGCAAACACTTGGGTCAGCAAAATACTGGTTTCATCAATCTTTAATATTTGCATCTGTATAATAAAAATAATTATAGAAATACTAAAAATAACAAAATAGTAAAGCTCAAGAGTTCCAAGTTTAGTCCTGAGTTAGATTTTTGCATGTGTGGAATTTTACCTCAATATTAGTAAAGCTGTTGCAAAGTAGTTTTTACCTTTAGATTTTAAGAGGTCTATGATCAAAAATCTGTTGTCTCATTTTTGCTACATTCCATTTGTCAAATCATCTTGAATTCCCCAAGTTTATAAAGATTACAGAGGCAATCTCAAATGCCTCTATACATTTTTAATGGGATTTTAAAAGTCTTGAGATTGGCAGGGATTTTTTGAGGTATATTTATTGGTATTCTGAATAGAATGTTTGGGATTATTAGCTTGTTAAAAGGGGAGCTCAGTAGGTAAGATGTTGGACTGTTGAAAATAAGTTTATGAGCTCAAATTTCATCATCATCAGGCCTCCACTGCTTGGACCCTTGAGCAAGGCCCTTAACCCTTTAACTGCTTAGTGAATTGTAATTTGCTCGGGAGAAAATCTTTTACCAAATCCTGCAGATGTGAACCCAAACATGGACCTTTTCCTTGGAGTGTTTTCTTGGTGATGTGTTGTTTTTTTTTGTTTACCAAAAAGAATTTTTTCAGAAGAGATTTGATTTGTCTAAATGCTTTTATGCATGGTGTCTGATTGTTAGCAGAGTTTTTTCCATGATGTTTTTGATTCATTGTTTTTGATTCGTTGCTATTGCTACTGCTACTTTTAGGCAACACTGTTCCTATGATTTCCTTTTTATCTCTCTCCTAATAATGAAATGCATTCAATTTTCTTCCTTATTTCACCTTACATATTCAGGATTCAGGAGTTTATTCTCCTGTTATACCTTACAATGAAATTCTAACTGTGTAAATCCTCCAAGCAACTTATGAAATAAATATATAAAAAAAAATAAAATTAAAAAATAAATAAATAAATAAAAATAATAAAATAATAATAAAAATAACAACAAAACACATAAATGTTACAACCCCAATTCCAAATTTGATATTCTTATCAAAATAATAATAAAAAATAAATAAATGTTTAAACTGAGAATATATAAAAGGTCATTTTGAATTTGAACGATGAAAAAAGTTTTAAAAACATCTGGGATTTAGGAGACCAGTTGCTGATATTTTGGGAGAGGAATGTTGTCCTATATGTGTCTAATTCTAGCTGCTCACCACTTCTGGGTGTCCGTTGTTGTGTTGTTTTTGTTTCATAATGTGCCAAATGTTTTCAAATAGTAAAAGGTCTACAAATGACCTTATTTACTGCTTAACATTGTACATTTTCTCAGTGTGATATGTATTCTATGTTCTTTTGTAAACGAAATATGGGTTTATAAGATTTGCAAATCACAGTGTCCAGTAACTTATTTAACTCAGGGTTGTAAGGTGTACTGCATGGGGCACGTACTAATAGCATTTCCACGCTTTTCTGTTAGAGCAGTTTGGTCTATTTAAGGCCTTTTTAAAACCACAGCCTAAGATTAATCTTAAAATGCAAAATCCCCAGATTCTTAATTCATGTGTGAAAGCTGCTAACCTTTCGGCGGAGGTGAGCGAGAGGGTGAATGAGGGGGCATCTCATACGAAGCCTGACGTGATTAGAAAAGCAGCAGTGTACAATTATAGTGATTCGTTTTTCACAATAAATGTTACTGTATCAAATGTGTGTGTATCTATAACAGCTGGCTGTTAATTTCTAAAAGCAAATACAAAATCCCCCTGGATCTGGGGATAATTATTTATTTCAATAAACAGCAAACAGTGAAAGAAATGACCTTCTGACCTGCAGGAGCAATTGTTTATGTCCAATGCCTGAAAAAAATCTTCATGTCTTTTTACGAATCTAAAAGGTCTCATGAAAAGCTGTTCAGTCTGCAGACACAATGATAATTCACAAAGCAGAGGCTGTCTAGATATTTCAAGGTTGTTTTTAGTACATCTCGAAATTCCTTTCAGTTTAAAAAGATCATATTTTCTTCATTCGGTCATGTTTTTCTTTCTAGAGGGATGGAGGACAACACTATTGTTGCTGTACCTATGAAATATCCAAGTCATTTTACTAAATCAGTAATTTCAGAAATTACATAACAGAGGTCAAGGCTCTGCTATAAGATTAATAGCTACGAAAGTCATTCAGTGTTTTACTCAAACACACAGAAACACAGAGAAAAACCACACTTTTGTTTTCTGTCTGATTATCTTAAATGTATCGTAAATCTTAGGTTGCCAGTGTGAGCAAAATCACATGAAATAACATAAGCTATATTTTTTTGCAATACATAGAGCTAAACCATTTAAAACTGGTATGGGGTGGAATAATTCTCCTCCATACTTAATTACTTACTTCAATGGTGATTTCTCCCTGAAAATGAGATCAGACATGTATAAGCTATACGGAGTGTATCATTATTCCATTGCATTACTTTTACCTGAACTCGCTTGTAAACCCTATTCATGTGTTGCTCCTCATAACAACTGGTGTAAGTTTGGAAAACGTTAGGAAAGGAGACTTCCATAAAAATTGTACGGATATTGCTAGTTAGGTGTGCTTAAAACTGATTTATTACTCCACAGGAAAGGTGGTGCCAGATAGTCTTCCTAAAACTTTGGGTTTGCTTTGCACATGCCGATTTCAGCTCAATATATATATATATATATATATATATATATACACTGTGTGCTCATTACTAAAAAATAGTAACTAGTTACAGTTACTCTGTGTGTGTGTGCATGCCCATTCTCTGGGTTTTGCGGTTACTTGTGCTGAATCCTGCTGCTGGATGTTGTCGGAGCTCCAGTCAGCAGTCTGTGGGATCGAACTGAGGCAGAACTGTGTGTCCACGTGCCACAGAATCAGCACACCTAACCAACCTCAGGAACGCCGGTGTGTTGGCCAGGAAGCAAAACAACACTAGACCCAATTCAGCAAGAGAAAAAAAACAATGAAAACATTGAGCCTGCACCCCCGAAGATTGTTTTTGGCCAGTAAAACCCTGTTTTAGGAAACACAAGCCCACCTTTATAACATGTGTCTACTGAAACATATGGATTTTTTTCTCCCCCCATCTGCATGTAATGGAGTGGCATGACAAATATTATTCTATATATTTAGTTTTTGTATTCATATTTGCATCAGAAAAAAACTTGATGTAGACATCAATGCTTCATCAACATTATTTATGATTTTCAAAAGCATCCATTTTATGATTTATCCGCACATTCGCACCTAAACCTCTGTAACTCATAAGGATCGAACCTACATTCGTTTTTACATTTGTTTAAAAGCCGACAAGTCACACCGTTTTCGGACTTATTCAACTAACATTTCACGTTAATGCTTCAGTAACTCATTTAAAGCGTTGCTAATACACTAGCATTGATAACGGTGAATCAGAGCTAGCCGAGGCTTCATGCCATCCCCCACATTTGCATTCATTTGTGTTACAATGAGAGCCTTGGCATGATTAGCTGTGTAAGACCTCATCCAAAAAAAAACAATGCTCCGACACTGATTTTGAAAGTTGGCCAGTTAATCTGATTTCCATCGATATGATATAAGATCGCATGGATGTCTTTACTGTTTACTGTTTTCATTCCTGATCAGTTTTGAGAGTATTTTAAAGTTTAGTATCTGATCCAAAACACTGACAAACACATCATGCTAATCATGCTAATCCTTGTTATTGACAGTGAAACAGTATAGAACAGATCTGTATATAAGAACCTAAGGAACTGATCCAAGACCAGCCCTAGCCTGATCCCCATCAGTACGGTCTGCTATGGCACTACCCGGCTGCCACACTGTCTTCAAGCCAACACAAGCACTCAAGGTCGAGCCAAAGCTCACCGCGGCTGCTCATTATTAAAAAACTCTGGCCCAGGCTGTGCTCAGGACCTGTCTGCACAAACACAGCATGCCGGAGAGGGTGGTGGGGTGTGGGGGGCTGGCCGAAACGGCTGAGCGCGGGATGAGGTTTCAATAAACGTCAGGGAGCGACGGCGCTGTTTGGACTGCAAATTATTGCTGGCTGACAGTCTATTATTTTACAACCAGAGATCGCTGTTGAGAGAATGATCGAAAGAGTAGGAGGAAAATAGAGAGAGAGAGAGTATGGATGAAAAAAAAAACAGAAGAACTACTGGAGAGTTGCCAACTGGGGGAAACGAGTTACAAAATACTACAATAATCGTAAAAATATTACAGTGCAGCCACAGCTCTTGCTAAAAATAGCTTTAAAAAAAAGCAAAGGGAGTGGGGTTCTGCTAATAGTCCAGAAAGAGTGGTGGTCTTTTTTAAAATCGTTAACCAAGTATGCCAGGAACAGGTTGGTGGCTTTCTGCCCACCATCTCTGATAGGCCCGAGTGCTGGCATTGATGTTTCACGTCTTGCTTTAAAAAACAGCTCAATTGAAATCAATTTTGTTGATGTTAAACACATATATGCATTAAACATGTATAGGCATAGCATGTTTTGCATGGTTCAAAATGTCAGCACGAATGTTTCAGCGTGTCAGCGAGAATATCCGATAAATCCGTGGAAGATCTTTGATCGTGAATAAAGGTTGATCTGGAAGCAGTTATGGAACACCAAATGGTAATCAAATGATTATCTGAAAGTAGCTTTCGAAAACAAGCTTTAACAACAGCTCACAATCCAACGCAGTCATGTTCACCATAATGGTGTAACAACATTTAATGTACAGGACCGTGCAATTTACCAAGTCCTATAAAGGCAGGTGTAAATTCTCCTAGGCTTTCATTTGACAGATTATGAAAGACTCCAGATGAGTTTTTCTTCTCTCCCTACTGGAGAACACCAAGCATGAGGTCTGTGCCAGAGCCGGTCTCGTCTGCACAACCACAAATAGCTTTAAAATCTTAACTGGCCAAGTGGGACATGCTGTTTTCCTAGCCCCGTAAAATTATTTTGGATTTTAGTGTTTTCCTAACACTCTCCTGCAAGTTTTACACTAGCCTCTAAATAAAAATGGCAAGGGCCGGTGGTGGTGTAAAAGTTATAAAAGACAGCCTCCATCCTGGTGAACAAGAAAGCAACAGAACCCCAAGTTAGGCACCGTTAGTTAGCAGGCATTTGTGCTGTCTTCTCAATCGCGGTAATAAATTGAGGGTGATGGCTAATTTTAGGCGAAACCAAATCCTTCGCTGTAAATTTGCACTGGCCATGCGGGAACGTTTAATCAAATTCTGTCTGGCTTTGCCGCCAATATTGAAATGAAGACCACAGATATTTTCTTTTTAAGAAGGTGTTGTGGGGGGAAGGCATGTGTAAAAATCGCAGCCTTTAAAAATGCAGGCCGTCAGTTTTAACCCCTGGTTCGAGGGAAATCGGCCATGGTGGTTTTAGGTTCTGGTTTGCTGAAAGGATCCAATCAAACAGGTAGTTTTAACCGAGACCGCAGCTGTACTGTGCGCTTAACATAATGACGAAGTTTAGCTAAAGAGAAAAGTATGATGGCTTTGCCAGTTCACAGGGAAGGTCACTTTAAAACTGTGAGCATTTCATTTGATCGTGCTAGCATGCAAAATACAGTGTGAATAATTATCATGCGAGCTTACAGAAAGTATTAGCGAGCCTTAACACTCTCCACATGACCATATGCTTTGTGTCTGTAAAAGTAATTCTAGATTAGCAACACGGTATGTGTCACATGTCGGCCCAGATCGGAATATCTAATGCTGAGGGTTATGCATTTTAAAAAACGCTAGTTCAGCTGCTTTGATATAGCCAACATCTATTTCATATTACTTCGAGGTCAGCACAAAAAAATGGAGAAAGAATTAGCGTGGAAGTAACAAAACATTTTCAGAGACCTTGTTGCGCTGCCAAAGAACACGTCTGCACCGCAATCAGTGACACTCACAATAAACTGTGCCGTGTGTAATAATTAAGCCCAGGAGCACAGAAAAAAGCAAGGGATAAGAAAAGAGTGAACTTTATTCTCGTGGGCACAGATTTCAGCCAAGGAAGCAGAAGAAGAAGACTGTGCCTAAAGCTCAGGGCAATTAATGCGGGGAAGCTGGGCAAGTGTCCGAGGAGTTTCTGTTTCATCGTCTGCTCAGCACTGTGGTGCATTACATTTCACTCAATTTCACCACTTCATCAGAACGCTTGGTTGTGATAGAACGAACATTTCTGATAAGATGTTTTATAACAATTCAAATGTTTATATTAATTTAGAATATAACATCTTTCTATATTAACTAGTTGGACAGGGCAGTGATCTGTAACTTCTAATACAGAAGAGCGTTCAGGACAAAGGACTTTAATGGTGTCTTGGTAACATCACAATCAGTGCTCATATTAAAGGAGGGGTCTAATCCTATTTCATGTTATTTACTCTGTTAAACAATGCATCATCCAGTCAATACTTAAAAGCTCAATTTTTAGGCATAAAAAACTTACTGATCTTATTTTAAGAATAAAATACACGCTCCTTCTCCATTCCTCAGGCATCCTCCCACCTTTCAGAATGTTGTTGAACATCCTGGTTAAAAACTCCACTGCCATCACTCCTAAACATCTCCATGCTTCTACCTGTATATCATCAGGTCCAACCGACTTTCCACTCCTTATCCTCTTAATCACTGCTCTCACTTGCTCCTTACTAAACCTCTGCACTTGCTGCTTCACCATCTCCACACCATCCAACCTTGATGACATTTATCATCACCCCTTCAACTTCCAGCTTCACGTTTAACACTCTATCGGAAACCCTCTTCACCGCCACTACACTCTTACTGTACTCTTCCTTCAGACCCCTACACCATCATTTCTCTTTCCGTCCACACCATGATAGAACAGTTTAAATTCCCCTTCAATTTTCTTTGCCTTACTCACCTTTCCACTTGGTATCCTGAACACACAACATATCTACATTTATCCTCTCCATCATATCAGCTACCTCTCTCACTTTACCAGTCATAATACCAACATTTAAAGTACCAACCTGAACCTCTACTCTCCTACACTTTTCCTGCTGTCTCTGTAGATGTCTTCCTTCTCTCCTTCTCCTCCTTCGGCCAACAGTAGCCCAATTTTTACTGGTACCCTGTTGGCTAATGATACCTGTGTTGGTTGGTGGTAACTCGGGCCTCAACTGATCCAGTATGAATTTCTGATTCGTGATTCGCATATTCGAATTTGGAACCTTTTACGCTGGATGCATTTCCTAAGGCAACCCTCCCATTTAATTGGGCTTGAGACCGGCACTAAGAGTGCACTTGGTTGTGCAACACTAATGGCTGGTTTCTCATGCCCTTTTATTTATTGTAAATATTCCATTTATGCATTTCAATGCTTCTGTACATGTACCTTGCACAATGACAACATTTTTATCTAATCTAATCTAATCTAATCTAATCTAAAACAACAATCATCAACTTTTTAAAGTGAAATATAGTTTAAACATGTGTAATATGTTGTAGAGTGTAGGGAAAGGCTCATATCTTATCCTAGCTTGTTTTTCTTTTTATGATGACAGTCATTTTATTGTAATGATGATGTACCTGAATTTATTACATAACATCTAATCCAACCACACAGCTCGTAACAAACTCAAAGCATTATTACATTGTGATTTTTTTATTCCATAACACCACTTTTACAGTTTACTTCAATATTGAGTGACCGAATAAGTATTTTATACTGTATATATAAATGACACGTCTTTCAGAAATCTGAAGAATCTCTACAAATTAGGGTTTTATTTATGGGCCTTCGGATTATGCTGTTTCTTGTTAAATGTGCGAAGATCAGTATTTCTAATGGATTTTACTGTTCACATTTCTTTCTTTCAGCTTCTCCCATTAGGGGTCGCCACAGCGGATTTTCGCATGTTTGATTTGGCACATGTTTTTACACTGGATGCCATTCATAACGCAACCCTCCCCATTTATTCAGGCTTGGGACCGGTACTAAGGCTTGTGCAACCCAAATGGCTGGGGTCGGTTCCCTGACCGGGGATCTATTTAATAATAATACAAAAGGTTTTCTTATCTATGTTCAGACTTTAGTGACGGCATCAAAGCAAATAAATAACATAGTAATTTTATTTTATAATATTTTAATTCAAATAATAACACAAATACCACAAACAATTTTTTTTTTTATTAAATGAAATATAATATACCCCTCATAAAAAACAATTAATGGAATAATTTGCAAGTGTCATAAATGTACCATTTTAAGTAAAATTTAAGTAAAAATAAGTACACTTAATCTTGAATTTGATGGCCACAAAAAAAGAGGGCTATTTTAGGAGATCAGTTGAACAGGCATAACATTATGACATTATAATATTATAAGCGGTGAAGCAAATGATGCTGATTATGTCTTCATCATGGTGCCTGTTAGTGGGTGGGATATAATAGACAGCAAATTAAATTCTTTCCACAAAGTTGATGTATTAGAAGTAGAGAAAATGGGTTAAAATTGTAATTTATAGATGACTGGGTCAGAGCATCTCCAAAACTGCAGCTCTTGTGGGCTGTTCAAGTTCTGCAGTGTCAGAATCTATCAAACGTGGTGTAAGAAAGGAACAGTGGTGAACCAGCGACAGGGTCGTGGGCGGCCGAGGCTCAGTAATGTACGTGGGGAGTGAGTGCTGGTCGGTGTGGTCCAATCCAACATATGAGCTCCTGTAGCTCAAACTGCTGAAGAAGTTAATGCTGTTAATGCTTGACAGATCTGGACTGTTTTGGCAGCAAAAACACAATATTATGCAGGTGATCATAATGTTATACCTGATTGGTGGACTTATATATAATTAAGAATTTATTTATATGATTTATTTCATTTGCTGTCAGATGACTCTTACTCTCAGCCAGTGCAAGTTGAGGGATTTAATAAGCAGCACCTGTAGCAGTCTGTCAGAAATGTAGAAATGCACCATGAGACTTCAGACTTAACTTCAGTGATGATTTGCAGCTTTACATCACTAGCTCTAAAACAGACCTAGTGTTTTTTCAATAAACATAACCAAGACTCTTTCTTTAATGATATACTGATTAGCCATGACATTAAATCTTCTTGCTGATATTTGTCCTCTAAAACATCTCAAGGTGTGCAGTTTGGCACCAAAGCCATGGCTTGCATTGGTTTGTCTTACAGACATTTGATTGAATAGAGATCTGGGGATTTTTAACGCCGTGAACCCTGTCATGTTCTTCAAACCATTTCTGAGCAGTGTGTCAGGGAGTATCATTCTGCTAAAAGAGGCCACTGCCATCAGGGAATTCTGTTGCCATGAAGGGGTGTATTTGGTCTGTAATAATGTTTAGGTAGGTGGTACATGTCAAAGTAGCATTCACAGGAATGCCAGTACCCAAGATTTCAAAGTAAAACATTACCTAGAACCTCACACTGCCTTCACCGGCTTGCCGTCTTTCCATAGTGCATCCTGGCACCAGCTTTTCCATAAGTAATGCATGCGTGCACACACACACACAAACACACACACACACACACACACACACACACACACACCCTGCTTTCCACATGATGTGAAATAAAATGTACAGGTTATTTCTTCTATTGATAAGTGGTCCAGTTCTGATGTTCTTAAGTGGTTCTGATCACAGCTTTGATGGACTTTGTGTTCTGACTCCTTTGTATTAAAGCTTATTTTGTGTGAAATCCTAGCCCCCGTACACCATCAGAAATGGACCATTCAGTAAAGAATGAGGGTGACCTGGCTATCATGGGAAAGGTAGGGTGTGTGTGCAAATGGGCAAACTTATCCTCCCCACACACTATCAATAAGCCAAGTGCAGGACCTGTTGATGGTTTAAAAGTTGTCCTTGTAAAGATCAATACCTGCTGTTTTGGAGAGGTTTTGGAGATCCAATTCTTCTAGCATCACAGTTTGACTTGTCAAAGTTGCTCATATACATACACTTGACACCAATGAAGGCCTTGGGGGTACATGGCCTGCTGTAAATAAGAAATGTGCATGTTGCATCACTAAAATGTGAAGTGTGTGTGTGTGTGTGTGTGTGTGTGTGTGTGTGTGTGTGTGTGTGCCAGTAGAACAGCAGGTCTCCTGATGACTTCACCAGACAGCAAAGGCTGGGGCTTTTGAAGCTCAAAATATTCGAGGGCCTGTGTTTATTTTTGCTGCGTCTTGGTTTCACGCTCCAATAATGTCATCTCAACTGCATAAAGAATTGCACCGTCCTTAAAGTCGCTCGTCCCATAATATTCTCACAGGAAATATGATTATCCTTAAATAAACTCAGGCATTTAGGTGTCATTGCTGTTCTGTGTTCACGTGATTGACAGGGTGTGACTTGACACTGCAACACTGGTACAATTTCATCAGTCCTCGTTTGAGTCACTGCGATTTTTTCTCGACTGAATCCATCTCTAGCTCCAGCCCTCATCTTTATTTTTGGCTCTCTCTCTTTTCTTTTCTTCCACTGCCTCTACCTCGTGTCTGGTGAGTTGTTTTTTTCTCCACAAGGTGTATCACTGAAGCTACATTAGGTGGGTTTGCCCTAGAATGGAAGTGAAGACCGCACGGATCTGCCTCTGCTGCAATGTTTGCTCACTGAGTTTTTAACACACTGCTCGTTTCTGCTAAATGATGTGATCATCGAGTCATGAGTACCTCATGAGTGACCTATTATTCATACACATTCTATTTTCAAACATATTTAATAATCGGTATATATTTTGTTTACATAGAGAACTTTACTTCATCTCACTAAGCACTCAGGAAACTCACGGTAAAGAAGTTCTACCAGTTTTTTTTTACCACAAATAAAAAACAAATTCACAATAATGCAATAACTCATCATTATATACAAAATAGATGTAATGTGTTCTAGCATGTAAGAGAACATTAGCTGGGTGTTTTTCCAGGGGAGAATATATGATACCTCCCAAACCTTTTCTGTGTTGTTTCATGCAAGACAATTTTTGCACAAACTCAAAATCAGGTATAAATTTATGACCACCTAATAATATTTAATATTTTGTTCATCTCCCTTTTGTTGTCAAAACAGTCCTGGCTAATCGATCATTAACAGCATGAATCTCTTCAGCAATGTGAGCTACAGGAGCTCGTCTGTTGGATCAGACCACACGGACTAGCCTTTGCTCCCCATATGCATTACTGAGCTCTTGGCACCCAGTACCCTGTCACTGTTTCTTCATTGGAGCACTTTTGATAGATGCTGACCACTGCAGAGCGTGCCCAGAACAGCCCACAGTGCTTTGACCCAGTCGTCTAGCCATCACAATGCGGGTGCGTGGATGAGCGCTGGTTTGCGAGTGGACGGCGACACTGCTATGTTTGCCTGCCGAACAAAACTTGTTCTTTATTTATCTTTTATTTATATTATATATATTGTATTTTTTACTATTTTGTAGTATTGCTATCGCCATTGTAAGATAAAAAAAAATGGAAGTCGAACAATCGTAACTCAGGGACCATTTATATAATGAAAATGTAATTCACCATAATTAAGAATCAGTGGGAGCTTAATTTATAATTTATAAATTATGATTTATCATTTATTTGCAGTGGTTATCTATTAGAATATGTCAAAAAAGTGGAAATAAAATAAAAAGTTTTATTATACATTTTTAAATAAATGAATTTATTTTTTTTTTTTGTCCCAAGCACAAATGAGAGTCCATGGGGACCCCTGGGATTTACCACATGCAAGAAAACAAGTCTTTAATTTAATGAAGTTCAGGTGCTCTGAAATTTTTACCTCTCAAATACACACTATTCTTCTTTGCATATCCCAGTGATGATGGGGTGTCGCATAGTGGTCCTTGATACAGCACTCCTTTCAGCACAGAAAATTAAGGGCCTTGCTCAAGGGCCCAATAGTGGTGCTGAGGAATGTGCCGCTGACTTTCCGATTGGTAACCCCGAGCCTTATCCACTGAACAACCACTTCATCTAAGAAGATATTAGTAGGAATAGATACACCCGGAAGGCATGTTGAGCACAGACACACAGCTGTTTGCCCTACCCCATTCCAATGAGTATGGCTGATGCACCCTTCTAACTCCAAGCTACCTTTCACTTCTGTTTATTTTGACTAATCATTACAGGAGGAGAGAGTGACCATTAACCAAACTCATCTACATCCCTTCTGTCATTTTATTCCACTTGCCTGCTACTGACTCACTGGAATAATAAACATCAGTGTTTCAGGAAGCTCAGCTCCATGATGCAGCCACAAACAGAGCTTTAAATGAGTCAGAGATTAACACTTTACAAAGCGCTTAAGAAACAGAGCTCAGGACTCACGAGGATTTGCAAGTTAATGTGTTTATAAACGATTATCATTGATGAATAAACGGCTCTAATTCATTTATATATTACAATTATTTTCTAGATATGAGTCAATGTGTTGTGTGTTCCTGAATGCTATTATCAGGGCTGTTCAAACCAAAAAACTAAACAAAAAACAAGCACATAGAATTATTTCAATATACTGCACATATATTGATGTATTATTTCTTTTATTGTGATCCTACAATAAAAGAAATAATACATCAATATATGTGCAGTATATTGAAATAATTCAATTATATTGAGATAATTTGTCTTATAGCTAAAAATAAATGTTTAAAATGTAATGAAAATTTCTCTGCCAACAGATCAGATCTGTTTGATTTATTCTTATCTGATGATGAATGGATAAAAAAATCATTTTTTATTTTTATTTTTTCTAACCCAGAGAGTCAAATAAAAGATCAAGTGAAAAAAAGGTTGTGGATTTTTTTTTACAAGTGCAGTAAACAGAATAATAGTGATAAATAATGCCCAACTTGGTGTAATAGAAACATCAAGTAAAGAGACATTAAAAACATATAATTATAATATAATGAACATAGCTATCATTTACATTTTTCATCTCTTTTTTATAATAATGTAATTCATTGCTGTGGCTGTAATTTTTATTTTTTTCAGCTTTTGAACATTTGTATTGGTCTTACAGTCTGGCAAAATGTAGCAGGTTGACACCAGAGATTGTTGCACTCCTCTTCCCACCCACGTTCCTCCCACCACTCCACACTAACATGCTGTCTTGGACTGAGTTCAATGAGTAAAACAATTATAACAAGTAAAAGTAAAGCCTGAGGCTCGCACTGAACAAGTTGTTTAACTTTCACTTGGAGCTACGGCCTGGAACAATGTACCATCGGGAAGATGTACAATCTGGTACACTGGTCAGGAAAGACATACAGCCAGGAAAAAAATTACTGCCCAAACAAAATACATTATAAGAAATTTATTTACAACATGGGACTTTGTACAACCTGGAACATTATACAGTCTGGAACAGTGTATAATTTAGAAAATTATAAAGTACAGTCTATAACATTACACAGTCTATAACATTGTACAGTCTATAACATTACACAGTCTATAACATTACACAGTCTATAACATTATACAGTCTATAACATTATACAGTATAAAACATTATACAGTCTATAACATTGTACAGTCTATAACATTACACAGTCTATAACATTACACAGTCTATAACATTATACAGTCTAAAACATTATACAGTCTATAACATTGTACAGTCTATAACATTATACAGTCTATAACATTACACAGTCTATAACATTATACAGTCTATAACATTATACAGTCTATAACATTACACAGTCTATAACAATGTACAGTCTATGACATTATACAGTCTAAAACATTGTATAGTCTATAACATTAAACAGTCTATAACATTGTACAGTCTATGACATTGTATAGTCTATAACATTACACAGTCTATAACATTGTACAGTCTATGACATTATACAGTCTAAAACATTGTATAGTCTATAACATTACACAGTCTATAACATTGTACAGTCTATAACATTATACAGTCTATAACATTACTCAGTCTATAACATTATACAGTCTATAACATTACTCAGTCTATAACATTATATAACATTGAAGGATTTAATACAAAGTACAGTCAGGAATGATGTACAGTCTGTAACATTTTGCATTCCAGAACATTGTACACTCTATAACATTGCACAACCTGGAACACTGTACAATTTAGAACATTGTACAGTCTGGAACCTTCTACAGTCTGGGACATTGTACATTCTGGAGCAATATATGATATGGGACAATTTACAGTCTGGGAATGTATACGGTCTAGAACATTATATAATCTGTATCATAATACAGTCTAAAAAATGTTTAGTGTGGAACATTGTGCAATCTGGAACATTATATGGTCTGTAACATTAAACGATCCAATACACTGCACAGTCAGGAATGATGTACAGTCTGGAACATTATACATTCTGGAATATTATACAGTCTAGAATGTTATACATTCCAGTGTGCTGTACAGTCAAGAATGATGTGCAGTCAAAAATTATTTACTTCTAAAAACAATGTACAGTAGAAATAAAAGCAATGTATATGGCATGATTTGCTCTACTGAATCCTGTATTTTCACCTGCCATCCTGTTTCCAGTGTTGGATTTTGTGAAAGTTGAATATTTGTAATGCTCTTATATTTTAAACAGCTCAGGAACAAATTATTAGTTTATATATAGCTTATTTTTTATCAAATGATTTGTCAAGCTGCATTCCACAAGTGCTTATTATTATTATAACCTCAGATGAGCACTACTCCGCTTGTCTGCGTGCAACACTAGAGTGGACAAGACAAGCAATCATGTCTGATCAGTTTCTTGTTTATTGAAGCATTGTATAAAAGTAATCATGAGGCTGAACTAAATATCAATACCTAAATATTAATGTATACATTGATTAATAATAATAATAATAATAATAATAATAATAATACAAGTTATAAGCATGTTAGCATGATAAAAGATACAGGCTACAAAACAATACAGCCTGTTGGGATTTTGTTGGGAGTAATGATTAAAGCTTATTTAGGTTGTATTCATTGTATTGGTTATAACGACAAGGCTTCCTGTTATTCCTGTAATTTGAGCACTACTGCAGAAACCATTCCAACTGAACCCACTTCAAATGTACACATTAAGAATAAATAAAAGTGTCCCAATGAAATGTATTATCGGGAGTTGGAGGTGGTACCTCAGTGGGAAAAGCATTGGACTTTAGAATCAAAAGGTTATGAGTTGCCGCCACTGCTGGGCCCTTGAGCGAGGCCCCTAACCCTCACTTTGGATAAGGGCATCTGCAACATGCTGTAAATGTAAGTTATTATCTATATAGCATTCCCTATTTGTGACGCTGATACACCCTGAAATGCCAGTGACATCATACACTGGAAATAACCGTGCCTTAAAATAACTACAGACAGTCAGAACCACACCTTAGCAGCTGGTGGATTCTCTCTGTGTCTGTGTGTGTGTGTGTGTGTGTGTGTGTGTGTGTGTGTGTGTGTGTGTGTGTGTGTGTGAGAGAGAGAGAGCTATTATAATATTTAAATGACAATAATGAATTTTACTGTACATGTGTGTACATAGATTAAATGGCAAATGTTTGTGGTCTCCTCTTTTTTCTCTCTTTCTCTCTTTTCTGTTTTTTTTTTTAAGATAGTCCCCCACTTATGATGGAGGTGTGTTTAATGACCCCATCATAACTAGAAAATGTGGTAAGTCAAGACATGGTGTAGATTACCCAGGGGTCTTAAAGGACAGTGATCAGTATGGGGATGTAAACTGTATTTTTTAAGAAAGTATACTGTATAAAGCATATATGTATGTTACAGCAGGCATGTGGATGAGCAACGTTTCCGAGTGTAGGGCGGAGCCAAACGAAACAAGTGGTTAGAAGTGTGCTCTGTCTCAGTGACTGGCGAGGCCAATACAATGGAGAGAGACAAGAGCTTAAACGGGGCCTTGAAACCCCAAATTCTGTATCCTGTATCACAAAGAAAAAATTTCACTTTTTGAAAAAGCCCCTTTTTATATAAATGCGGCACACAAACAGGTCATGTTATCATCCTACATTAGATTTGGATTCTAGTGGATGGAATAGTCTAGTATTTTAGAAGCTTCTCCTCTGGGATTTTCACACACCTCATAATCACCTCATAAAGAGTTTTCAAAGAATGGTGTGATTTGGAAACATTGCTTGTTTTTTCCCCCAATATTTAGCTAGCTGTCCAGTTTCCAGGACTGTTCTGTTTAGGGACAGATTCTTGTTCTTGTCTGACAGCCGTCAAACTCAGTCTGGACTTTTGTTATGTAACTGACATGGTTTGTGAGATGCTTTTCTGCTTGCTAAGGCTGTACAATATGCGTATCCGATTTTATGGTTAATTGTAATTGTCGTTATAATTGTAATTTGTCGTTTCTTTTGCCATTTAATATTTACTCCAGCGGCTTTTGTACATTAAAAGGCCACTTGATCATATCGAGTTCCACTCCTGCCAGCGTAGAATCCAAAGCTACAGTAGGGAAAGAATCACAGGAACCAACTAGCTAGAACTGATACTGCCTAGTCTTCCACTGTCTTTTACTGTCCAGTTTCGGTGTGTGAGACATCTTAGTACCATTCTTTAAACACATTAGCTTGTAAAAGTCGACTACAGAAAAGATGTGTAGCGAGGGGAGGGGTTACATTTATTACAAAGCGGTGAACCACAGTGAAATCCGAGCTGCCTTATAATTAACAGACAAATTTCCCTGAAGCAGAATGCAATCTTACACCAGGTACAAAGAGAGCTCAGCTTTTATACGCACTCGAACCACAGCAAACCTGCTTAGTCATCAAGACACATCTGCTCTGACCATCCATTAGCTGGATTATTGGAAGTCTGGACGTTGTGCTGCAGGTCTGTATGCTCAACCTTCAGCTGATCTGATCTGACACCATGTCCAAACCACATGGGCAAGCTTGTCATTTTCTCTCTGCAGCTCCATGCATTTTCTCCAACACTTGAATGCTGCTTAGCTTCATGTGCTCTGACTGTAGATTTAGCAGCCTTTATTACAGTTTTTCTCAGTTGCTTTGGAGCATTTCTCGACTTCCCCTTAATATTTTCGAACCAATAAGTGCATTCTCAAAACAATTTGTACAAACACATTCAATTATGTGCAAAAGCCTGTACTTTTTTCAAAATCCTTTCAAAAGTAAGTATTTGTGTCAATGAACATGTCCAAATATCAAGTCCTTTTGTCATTGTTCACAAACATTATTATTAAACTGTTTAGTCATGTTGTCAGTATTTTGTGATATAAACTGCAGTTTGGATTACAATCATCGAACATGCACGAGGATGAATTTCTTCTGTATTTTAACAGGAATATTAATTGATATACATTTTCAGAAATTGTAACTGTGTTTTTGTTTCTATTGTCAATTAAAGGTTTACAAGAATAATTAATTATTAATATTATTTATAATTACTATTATAAATAATTTAAGCTTGACAGATGATGACAACTGGTTTAACCATTTTGCATTCAAAGATGTATGCAATTAATTGATGCCTAAATGTTTTGGGGGTTGAAACTATTCAGGTGAAACCAGTAAGATATATTTTAATTAACATGAATTAAACAACTAATAAGTTGGAAATAGGTAAACAGCAGACACTTGTAGGGAATCAATTAAATTAATAAACCAAAGCATTCGCAATTTGATCAAAACAATGAGAAATGCTTTTATGATGTGCACAATTGACTACATAATGTGGAGGTTAAACAAGAAGTTTAAAGAATTTCATTTCTGATCTAAAAGATGCTGCCCTCCAAGGCTCACACTCTCACTCAGCCTCTCCCTGCTACTTATCACCTACAAACGTGCTTTAAATCTCTAGTAATTAATAAATCTACACTGGTACGCAAGATTACAAACTTTATATAAATATACCTCGAATTCTACAAACTTGGAAAGTGCTAATTTAGGTATTTCAGGAAGAGGTAGGTTTTGAGTCGTCGCTTAAAGATAATCAGGGACGGATATCTAGGGGAAGTTCATTCCACCACCTCAGTGCGTACAAATACAGTGTAGCTGTGCAGAAATAGTGTTTTGTTTCTTAGCTGAGTGTAAAAGAAGGTAAAAAAAGATAAATGTGCCTTATACTTGTTGCATGTACATATTACAGTTGTTAGGAAGTTGGGTTCAGAGCACAGAGCCATGATATATTACCCCTGGAGCACCGAGGGTTAAAGAATGGCAGCTTTGCGATACTGTGCCCTGAACCCCTGATCAGCATTACAGTACATGACTGTAATTACATTCAATCAAAAGTATTTAAGAAAGCACTATTTAATCTTTGTAACTGTATAATTTATATTTTACAGAACATTCAAGAATAAATATTTTAACTTCAAATAACAAGCTCCAACATTCTTTTAATTCCTTCAAGCCCCAGATCCAAGAGCATGTCCTGGTCGTGTTGAGAGAGTCGAGCTTTGATGATCGCATCAGGCCGTCAGGGATCAGCATCCCCCCACCTTTTGTCTGTGATCGAGATCAGACCACAGGTTTCATCCTCCACCTCTATCAACACGTCTTTTGGATCCTAAAAATAAGTTTCTCTGGTAAAACTATTATCATAAATAGTAATCACTGAAAAAATGATAGTCTATGCAAGAGAATAACTAAGATGCTGTTCTGATTTAGCATTTCCTGAATGCCATCAGTAGGAATAGATGATTTTTAACACCATATTATTGTGTTTAGAAGAAATAAAAACTCACGACATCTCTCTAGGCTCATTTTCAGCATTTGTACATTTTGATTTCCTGAAAAACCCATTTTATGTACCTGAGAACCCGTTATGTGCTTAATCGAGATTTATGCAAATTGAACCATACCCACATTGCCTCTAGCAGCCCCCCAAACCCCTCGGAGGGAGCAGTAGAGAAAGAGGAAACAGAGGGTGACATTTTGTTAGTTTAAAGGCCCGGCATCGGGTGGCACACTTAAAGCGCATCAAACGTATGAAAATGAAGAACGTGTATGGTTCCTCAGGCTCGAGGCAAGACCAGGTCCCTCAGGACTCCTGTCCTGCATTATTACTGCTTTGTAGACAGGCAGGTCTCCGGGCCGAGCCGTGCCTTGGAAAAACTGATGGGGTCTGTCATTACCTAGGCTGACTCAGGCACTACCACAGACGCCTCTGGCCGTCCATTCTGATGTCATCACGACAACCACCCAGCCCGTTCGTTTTCGTTGCTATAGGAACCGCACAAATTGCACGTTTTATTTGTATTATTGTATGGGAAAGTTGTTCTGTTTGGTGTAGATCAATTCTGAAATAGACGGAGGATGTCATTTTTAGCATTAGTTCCTGATGGGAAAATTGTTTTTATTTTTGTTAGCAAATATACATTTTTTGTTTTTGTTTTTTGCATATTTGGAATTTATAGTTATGACATGAAATAACATGGTTTGAAACTCAGTAAATGATTATCTCTGAAATAAAAATGTTTTAATAATGTTGATTGTTTTTGATTGATTATTTGTTATATGAGACATTTTTGACACGACAACAAGAATTTTACAATGTTTCTTCCGTTAACTGCTTCTGAGGCTTGCAAATACATTTAATACGCTCAGACAAATTTTCACACGTACCACCATACCACTGCACTTACCGTTCCACATATCAAACTAGGGATGGTAAGATTTGCTATTTGTTTCCCAATTTATTGTTTTTAACATATTTGCATCATTAAAAAAAAAAAATGTTCAGTTATGATTAGTAGTAGATGGCTATACTTGTATTATTTAGAAGTGACCAATAAATTGTGACAATATTTTATATGTAGGTTGTTTTTTTGTCGCTTACACAAAACTACAAAGAGACTGAAGTGTACAGAATATAGATTAACATGGCAGAGGTAGAGTTGCATTTTCCTTGAGACAGAACAGAAAAAAAAACGTCTGGATTTATACAGACAAAGGCCTGTGTGTGAAAGGGGCCATGTGTTAGAGGTCAGAAGGTACTTAATTCATTTAAATATTTACTGTCTGTCTAAACCAAAGAAACAAAAGTAAACTATCTGTTCCATATTGAATTGAATAGCATCATATTTTTTACCTTGCTTTGTATTGCATTGAATCACACTGTGTTGAATCTAATAGGATCACACTGCATCGTAATCGGGGGGGAATCATATCGTATCGCATCGGTAGCTGCTTCATATGTAGCTTTAATGTATCAAATCGTTGGCTATGCATCAGAATGTGAATGTCTATGAGGTTACTGTGGAAAGTTAAACCCAAGAACCATGAAAATGGATTTGGACTATAATCAGTCTTAATAGTTTGTTACAATTGCTGAGCTCAAGGTCTTTCATACCATCTAAAGGAGTTTTTTCTTTGCCATTGGCTTGCACATTAAAGATGATTTTTGCAATTATAAGGAACAAACCTATAACCTCTTTATTTTTGTATATCTGCTTTGGTACAGTGTCTATTGTTAAAAGCATTTTTAAAAGCAATTTAATGAAGTTTTTTTCACAGTTTTTTTTTATGTTTAAATAAAACTTTGTATTTTAGCTTTGAAATATTACAAACTGTGCATGTTAATATGTTCTCTTTTTTGCCCATTTTCATAAGTCTAATAATTTTAGAGCTGACTGGTGATATAGTAGGAAATGTCAATTAAGCCTGTCAGCAAACTCAAAGCTGAGCTGGATTTAGTTCTGGATTTAGTATGGCTGTAAAATCCTACTTGCCTTTCCTTCGAGTCGTTGGTCATTTTTACTTTTTCGCCTCCAGCGTTGGATGACGTCCTCATCGAGCTTTCCAGGGGTCACCAGCCAGATCCTGTCATCACCGTGCACTCTGTGCTCACACACACCCACCCAAAGCTTAGGTATACCCCGACTCATTTTTTCGTTACACACAAATCTGGCTCACGTTACATTATAGAGGGGAGAGATACAGAGAGCGTTTGGAAAACAAAAGCTACAAACCATTATCTTATAACACATTCTCATATTGAGGTAATGAACTGATGTGCTGAGATTGTTTGGGACCAAAAGTTTCCAGTATAAGTTTAGAATATGGCTCTTTTACAGACAACAGTAACTTACAATGTTTGTCTTCTAAAAGGCTTGCCATCTCTTATTTTAATATATTCTTGGCCAAGAATATGAATTTAGTTATTCCTAATAGCAGTTGCGGGCTGTGCATTTGGTACCTGGGCCTTCGGTAAGGACTTACTCGACTTCCACCTCTTAATACCACCATCACGTTGCAATTATAGACCCTATCCATCAATAAAATACAAAAACGAAATATAACAGCGTGTGGCATTACAGAGAAAAATAAATGTTACATATGGAGGGTAAATACCATTTTACTAAAGCAAGAAACCCAGTTAAGACTCCAAACCTTTACACTACAACCACAACTGTGCACCAACATCATCTGGAGCAGTTTAGAATCAATATTTGTCTAATAACATGACAAAAACATTAAAAATTAAAATAAAATCCAACCTACTCACCAGAGATGCAGACTCATAATGTGCAGCGCTCCTCAGAGGCTGTAATCCAGTGGTATCGCTCATATTCACTGGTCTGAAAGTGGAGAACAAACCCTTTCCCAGGCTGACACACGCTAGCTAGCTTCAGGGTTCGCAGACCTCCTCACGATCTCTAACTTTTTTGAAAATGTATTTTTAAGTTTGTCTGAGACCAAATCAATTTCTTTTTGTCCATGGGCATAAAAAAAGTCTTACTCTGATGTACTAATATATGCAGAGCTACACACGTGTTTTGTCAGTTGAATTTGGTTGTAACAGTTTCCCTCTGACCAACCAATCAGAGGATGGAATAATGCTATTCTGGGCCAGCTAGCTGCCCTGTGAGGCCAATATGAAATCCAATTGGTTAAAGAAACAGACCCGTTTCCAATATTCTCTATGGTCAAATAGCAGTATTAATTTTGTTAGTTTGACATGGCAGCACATAGAGGCTGAAATCTGATTGGTCAAAAAAATCAAATATCCACATACGAGTACTAAAAGCAGTGCAGTTTTGAGAAACAGTACAAAATGAAAAGAATAAACTGTTGGGAGTAAATTCATAAAATTTTATGGAATAGATTATTCGAATTTAGGTTGTAATTATAGGTCAGTGTTGCTGATAGTGTTTAGGCCAGCAGAGAAGCCCACCACTCCCTAATAGTCTATTCTTTGCATTTCATAACTTCAAAGTTCCAGTGGTCAATAGTCACATCACTTGTTGCCAGGGGACAAAGGGAATCTGCCTTGAGGCCTTTAAGAAGCAACAATACAGGTTCCTGTATGGTAAAGTAGAGGATGTTAGAAGCTGTTGCTTTAACCAATTAAATTTCGAGTTGACAACACCAGGGCCCAGCAGGAGTACAATAACCTACATTTTCACATTCTTTAATTGGATGGTCAGAGAGCGCACTAGTCTTTAGCAAACTGCACAAGCTCAAATATATTCATGTGGATTTAATAGCTGTTCTTTTTTCATTTATTTCATAATGGCTGACAGAGGAGCAGAAACTGATGTGATCACAGGCACAGTTGCAAGGACATTTACAATATGGACTTTTCAAGTAAAGCTGGAAGTTGTGAAGAAAAGTTGGCCCAAAAAGTTGAAATTGTTTTTTCATGAACAGTTTATATTTCTGCGTTTTAATTTTTCATGTAGAATTTGCCCAAAAACACAACATTTGCCTTAAATTTAAATGCCCAGGAAAACAATAATGCACGGAAGAAATGCTAAAAGAAAGCACAGGGTCACTGTATGAGGTTAATATAGATGCTTTTGAATGAGATTAATATCGATGATTCTGGAGATGTATGTATGTGGGTGATGCAGCTGCGGCTACAGTGAAAGGAGAGTTGTTGAAGTAATTTAGTAATGATATTTATTCTCACTGTATAAAATATATTGTGTTTCTCTAGAATAATGATGATTTCTATAGACGTGGCATTATAATGATAGTATTAAAAGGTTGACTGATTTGGGTAGGACACCACTGAAGGCTTAGGGGTGAAATACACGACCTGAAACTTTATTTCTTCCTCTTTAAAGGAACTCGCTGGGTCGTTTCCTGTGCTGGATCATTTCTTGGGAAAATGTGCATGTGATCCTTAATTTACTCTCATAAATGTAAGTAACAAGGCTGTATTAGTGACAGTTCCTGAAGAAGGCCATGATAAATTCTCCAGTATGACAGATTTGAGCAAAGCACTTTTAACAGTACAACATAAACCTGTGTGATGATTGCTCACTGCTGCTTATTTACAGTACCTGCGACTGTTTTTGCAATCACTGTTCTTTTCTATACACTATACAGATTAATGTACACATTTCAGCAAGTATGCATAAAGATGTGGAGAAAAATGGATAGAAAGAGTTTTTATTAACCCGCACTGTTTAGAGGTTAATAGAAAATAGCACGTTAATGCATTAAAATAAGTACTCTATATATTTACATACGTATTCTGTAAGCATGATGTTTTTTTACTGAGCTGTTCAGAAATACTCACAAAGTAGAGATGGACATACTGTATGTCCAAGAAATATTTCTTTTACTTGCATTCATCTGAAAAATATAGTCGTATTTTTTCGGCTGTGTTTTCAATTGTTGTTGTTCTAAATATAGTAAATGACCGATGTAAGAAAATGAGCCAGTCCTGCACAGAGAGTCTTTATCCCTAGACCTATCCTGCTTACTGTGGGTGTGTGTGCTGAGGCATAGAGAACACTGTTCTTCATGCACGGCTGACGCAGGGGGAGAGCGGTTCAGGTTTCGGCATTAGGACTGCCTTGACTATGTTACGAAGCAGTCTGCGGTGTCTGTTAGGGCCACAAGGTCTGTCTGCGCACAGTATTATGAGTGCCACATCAAGTTTGAAACACAGCAAGAACCCTCACGTAGCACCAGGTAGCTGCCGTGAAAAGAGACAGTGTTCTTAACAGGAGCAGGGTTACGAAAGGTTCTGCATCTTTTTAGGGGACAGGAAAACCCCAAAATACTAACGCTGTTAATAAAAGTGAGCCAGTAAAAAAAAATGAGGCTTTTTGTGATATTAGATAGGAGAATAAAATCCAGTTTCAGGTTGTGTATTTCACCCCTCGGCCTTTAGTGCTGTCCTGCCTGAATCAATTAACCTCTTAATTCCATAGCCATTATAGAAATATTATATAGAAATGCAGTATAACAGACTGCAGTATAACAGAGATATCACAGACAGAAATCTTATACAGTGAGAAATAAAGCAATTACTAAAGCACGAAAGCCAATGAACACAATTCAGAAAGTTTTCTTTCACTGCAGCCAGAACTGCATCGCCCCCTACATACATGATCTCTAACAGAAGCATCAATATTACCCTCATAAAAGGTTTTTGTGCATTTTTTTCCCGTGCCTTATGGTTTTCCTGGGGATTTAAAACAAAGGCAAAGTGTGTGTTTGTAACACAAAAATTGAACACGAAATAAAACACAGTACAGTACAGTACAAACGGTTCATGAAAAAGCTTAAGAACTGTTTTAAACTGTTTGGGCTGAACTTTCCTCACAATGTCTAGCTTTTGTTGAAAAGCTTTCTGTCTTATGAATGTTCTTGTTAGTGTTTCTGCGACCAAATAAATAAATTTCTTCATCAGCCGTTGTGGAATGAAAAAACACTTTTAAATCCACACAAATATATTTAAGCTTGTATAGTTTGCTTCAGATGTGGTTTGATAGCTCTGACCTCTAATTTATACTCAAGTGAGTAGCTGATGGTTAGTAATGGTAATGGTAAACTTGCTGGTGATGGGATTTGAACTAATAGCCGTTGCATGGTCTCCTAGAAAAAAGTTAAGCCATCTGATCTTTTTTTGTACTTTCATTGGAAAAGTAAAGTGTGTGAAGTCTCTACTATTAGTATAGAGTTTGAGTTTAGAGTCCACCTAGTTCATGTTCGTTACAACTGACTGTATTTCAATTACACCTTCTCAGCTATGTTACAGATGTGTCAGGCCAAGTGGCAGTTGTATTTATTCTCATTTATCTACAAGCAGTGCTTCAGTCATGTTGTGGGAACAGTGTTCCCAGAGCCCTCGCTGGAGTTCAGAGTGTGAGGCAGGAGTACCTCTATGGGATGCGAGTCCATTTTATGACTCTGTGCACACACACTTTTACTGCATATCCAATTGTCCAGAGAACATAGAGAAAACCTTCACACTGAGATCAGGAGATTCCTGCTGTTTCACAACATCCTGGAGATCAAATCTAGAAGCGATTCACTCTGTAGAGTCACTTGACATAACTGTCACTTGATGAATCTACTGTCTGGAGAAGGAAGAAAATTAAATCTTCTAAGCAGAAGACTAGCAATCAAATCTTAAATTGGTGTCTAAGAATAAGATCTTTTAAATCTGATTAACATGTGAATGATGATGTCTTTCAATAATTTTCTGTACAAAAGGATATGACTATCAAAAACAATCATGCTGCCATACAGTATACAACAATGGCAAAAAAAAGTCCTGATGTTGTGTAAAATGTAAATAAAAACAGAATGCATTGACTGCTAATCTCATAAACCCGTTTTTTTAATGCAGCAGAACAGAGAAAACATATCAAATATTTAAACTGACTATTTAATGGTATAAATACCATTTTAAGGGAACAATTGGGTCATTGGGCAGGATCATGTCTTCTGTTTTTATACAACTAGTAACTAGTTGTATAAACTAGTAAGAAAAGACCAGTTTCTGAAGTTTTAGGAAAGGAATGTTGTCCCATATGTGTCTGATACAGGATTCTAGCTGCTCAACAATTCTGGGTGTCCTTTGTTGTGTTTTTTGTTTAATGATGTTTCAAATGTTTTAAAATGGTGAAAGGTCTAGACCTAATTTAGTATTTTATTGTAATATAATATTGTAATTTGTGCAATATGCAGTTAGCATTGTCTTGCTAACATATGCAAGGCCTTGAATACATAAAAATACATTTTATAGAAGTATTGTTGATCTAAAACCTGTATATACCATTCAGCTTTGATAGAGATTTTTTTTTTTTACTGAGTACTGATAACAAGCCAGTCACTCTCCTCTCTAGATTTGAGGTCCATTGTTTCTAAAAAAAAATTATAAAATTTTGATTTGCCTCAGTACATTTTAAATCAGCTTTGGCCAAGAGAGGATGGTGGCATTTCTGGATCTTGCTCACAAATGCCTTCTTCTTTGCAGGATTCAGATCTAACCTGCATTTGTTAGATCTTTGATTGATAAAAGTGTATAAAATTCAAACAATTAATATGTAAAATTTGCTTAGTATGCCACATCTCCATGGTTTTGCTCATATGCATTACCAATTACTAATACACGTTCTTGTTAAGTTTGTTTTGGTCTGAAAGTGTAGGAGGTGCACACAGTAAACAAGGAGGCCACAGCAAAAGAAAATAATAGAGGATAAATATTTGTCTTGTCCAGCTGAACATTTTCACTCTGTCTAGCTGATCTGAAGAACATGGCCTCAGTGTCAGGGTCCTGACACCCCACTGGTGAAAATAAATAGCACAGGTGCTAATATTTACAAAAATAACGTTTGCTCTTAAAACATAGCTAGACAAGAAATTGCAGTGCTTATGAATGTGTAGATCCTTTCTTACATAATGCTTTTTCATTTATGTGCATTAATGCTGGCTTCAGTTGATGCCTTCATATAAAATTATACAATGAAGAATAAAAAAAAGGGGGCTCATATAAACAGAATCATTTTGCACAGTGAGCTTGGAGTAATAAAGCTATTTTTCTGTCCATTAGCATGTTACATTTTCATTTTGCTCTTCTAACACTATTTTTAATTTAAGGTATTAGTGGTAGCTAAGGCACTAAATCAAATTCACTACAGGATAGTAAAATTCTTTCTTCACATATATTAGTTAGGTTAGGAAGCTAAGGGTCAGAGCCCCTGGATCACAGAGGGTTAAGGGCCCTGCTCAAGGACCAAAAATGTTGCTTGGTGACATTGAGCTTGAACCCCTGACCATCTGATCAGTAACAGAGCCTTAAATACCGAGCCACCGCTTACATATTTTCAGGAAACGATGAAAATGTATCCTTAATACTGTACATCTGAAATTCTGAAACCGACCTCCTCAAGCAGTTCTTCATTTCAAAATCTTTGTACCACATGCTTGATATTTCCCGGTTTACCTGAAACAAGAAAATTCAAATTTCAAATTCAAAATTTTTTGAAAAAAATCAACCCCTGTGTCTGATTTTGTGAATCAATCATACAATCAAGACTATACTGGGGAGGTGGTAGCTCAGTGGTTAAGGCATTGGGCTTTGGCTAAGAAGATCACCGGTTCAAATCCCGCTGCCACTGCTGGGCTCTTAAGCAAAAGCCCTAAAACCCTCCCCTGCTCAGTTGTAAGTCGCTCTGGATAAGGGCGTCTGCCAAATGCTGCAAATGTAAATGTTTACTGTCCACCACCATCAAACCTTTTTAATTTAACTCTTTATTCTACTTCTTCTACCCATTTGTATTCTCTGCTCTGTTTTTGTTCTACATCATTCCCTCTGAGATACTCTGTTAATAGAAGGGCGTCTGCCAAATGCTGCAAATGTTTACTGTCCACCACCATCAAACCTTTTTAATTTAACTCTTTATTCTACTTCTTCTACCCATTTGTATTCTCTGCTCTGTTTTTGTTCTACATCATTCCCTCTGAGATACTCTGTTAATAGAAAAGGTTAAAGTCTGCATAAGAAATTAAATCTATTCAAATCAATCAAATTGAATGTTTGTAGTGCTTTTAAGAATGGACATTTTTTAAAAACAGATGCACAAAAATAAGAAATAGATTTTTGAACTAAAAAAATATAGGGTGGTGCAGGGAAATAAGAAATTTTGGAATTAGGCAACTCTGGGCATTGGCAATTGTCTTGAACCAGTGTGAACTTGTTTTGAACGCCTTGCCATTAGTTGTTATGGAGTAGTGGAGTAATGTGCAACGAGCAACAAACAACAATTTCTTTCAGCTTCTCTCGTTAGGGGTCGCCACAGCGGACCATCCGCATGTTTTATTTGGCACATGTTTTTACGTTGGATGCCTTACTAATACAACTATCCCCATTTATCCGGGCTTGGGACCAGCACTAAGGCTTGTGCAACCCTAATGGCTAGGGTTGGTTCCCTGACCGGGGATCAAACCCGGGCCGCAGTGGTGAAAGCGCAGCATCCTATCCAACAAGCGTTTGTTGTATAAGCCTTTTATGGGAATGGTTAGTGTGAGGGCTACACAAATGGAATTCTGGCCTCATTACCAGTTAGGACATCATGATAATGTCCTGTCTGCTCATGGGTTTGTCATTTCGAAGAAGCTTGCTCAACATGGCGATAATGCGCATTGTGGAATTGAGTGACGAGGTCTCATCACAATAGCAGCTTGGTATTCAGCCTCAATATTCTCTGGTGTGAGGGCCGTTCGAACACCACCTGGAGACTTCTATTTAAGGTTGAACCCGTTTTGGCGAAATGAGCAGACAGGAAACAATCATGCCGACCAAACTGGTAATGACGCTGAAATGTCTTTTGCGCAGCACTCACACTTTAACTATTTTTATAAAAGGCTTTACAGTAAACGTTTATTGTGCACCACTCCACTATATATCCTCCATTATAACTAACGCCAATGTGTTTGAAATAAGCTTGCACTGGTTCTATCTGTGATAGATCAAGCCAGAGGTGACAGTGGTAAGAGAAATTTCTTTGAGGTGATACGAGGAAGAAACCATGAGAAACTTAAAGAACCCCGTTTTATCTGGGTTCCATCTGGAAATCCAGTCAAAATAGTTCCATCACTGTTGAAGTTGTCAAGTTCAATGACAGAGGCCTTCATGCAAAACAGTTTGGGGGCAATCATAGCCCTAAGAAACTGGAGCAAACTATCTGGATCTGCTATTCCTGAAAATCTGTTGTCTCTGCTTCTACTCTTAAAACCTATGATATAGTTTAAAAAAAAAAATCCATTATTTGCAACAAAATCCCAGAATTCCCATCTTCCAGTCATGTACAAAAGCAAACTAGGTGAAATCTATACAGATGTCAACCCTTGCTAGAATCTAATCTTATTGACATGTTTTGGACCTTTCCTGCATTTATCACTTTTTTATCACTGAAAATATATATCTTTAATTATCTGACATTCCTTATTTCTGTAAAAATCTGCTTTTTACATGAGTGGACTATTTGGTGTTCAGCCCTTGGAACTATAAGGGAACATAAGGGAACTATACAGGAAAAGTCACTACAGACCCTTCACACCCTGGACACAACATCTTTTAGCTCCTCCCTACCGGCAGGTGCTACAGAACTCTGTTCACCAAAACTGTCAGACACGGGAAGAGTTTCTTTCCCCAGGCAATCACCAACAACTCACCATAAAAATATATTTGCTGTTTCATATCATATCTATAAGTACTGCAGAACATCAGTTTTATCTGTTTTGTCTCGTATCGTCTAAGCTGAATGTATAGTTTTATTTATCTCTGTACTTTAAAGGGCACTAATAGCTGAAACCAAATGCCTTGTGTGCTTGGCCAACAAACCTGATTCTGATTCTAAATCTGATACCAGCCTAATCTATTATATATCTCATATTTCAACATTTGACTTTAACTTGAACGTTTTAGGCTTATTGTACAAAGTCACTACAATGGTCCCCATCCTACCTTCCAGATTCAGATTCAGAAGATTCTATGTAATTTAAAAATCTTAATTAGTAGAAGATACAAAAAAAAAAGCCCACAGGACAACAGAATGATAAAACAAATATTCCAAAATTGTTATAATTACAATCTTACCACATGTCAATATCTAAACCCCATGAGTTTTGTATTTTTCTGTATATAACAATGTTGTTTTATGCATATGCTGTATAAATTATCATAAAAACATACCCAATAGATTAAAAATAAAGTATTTATCTATTGGGTATTGGTGTTTTTTTTTATGATATTTTATACAGCATATGCATAAAAGCACATTGTTATATACAGAAAAATACAAATCTTATGGGGTTTAGATATTAGACCCCATTCGTTTTTATAGCTGTACCATCATACTTATTAAGAGGTGGATTGTTTCAGGCAGGACACCACTGAATGTCTCGCTGTACTGTAAACGTCTCAGCACCCGACTGAACCAAATCTCATGTGAATAAATTAAAAACTGAATGGAAAGCCTTTCCAAAATATTAAAGATTATAATAAGAGCAAAGGGGATAATCTTGAAATGGGATGTTCAACAGGCTTATGTGAGTGTGTGTCTATATAACATGGTATATGGTGTACCCCAATTCCAGAACAACTATTCCATAAGATTTTATTCTTGATACACACCCGATTTTTAAAAGCCTACTGTTATAAGAAGACAGCATTGTATATAATTGTATTAAATATTGGACAAAATTACGCTTAATTCTACATTTCTCTGAGTTACATGAATCTGGAAAAAAACATTTCCTGCATATTTTACAGTATACATATAAACTTCCAAAAAAAATCACCACAGCTTTCTTTTTAAATTACACCAAATGTGACTGAACTGAGCCTAATTTTCTAAATGGGTACTTGTCAAGTCCTTTTCTGTCACTCGTTCCCTCTTTCTGTCCCTTGGGTGGAGTTCTCCTTTTCACAAAAATAGGTCTCCTGTACGCTAAAGCAGTCTGCTGGACTAAGAGCACCCCAATAAGGTAGCTGTAATTCAGAATATAAATGAACAGTAATATTCAGTACTTTCTCATTTGCTTTCTCTCTAGGATACCCCAATATACCTTTTCCTCCGCTCACTACACACACAAGGAAAGCCGTCTCTTCCAGGAGCCTGACACTGATTAGCAGCCTCCGCCTTGGCTCTCCTCCCTCCTTCCCTCCCTCCCACCACCGATGCTCATGGGACAGGAAACTTTAGGAACTATTAGCGGTTTCTTAAGGCCTGCATTTCTCTTATTAGAATTGGCGCCATTCCTCCCGTCTCTCGCACTCGCTGCTGCTTTATTGGGTTCGGCCGATCCTCCCCGGAGATACATGCAGCGTTGACCCAAACACACTGAGCCTATAGATTTACATGATATGCTACACTACCGTCTCTGCGGCAAGGGGGTGGGGGGGGGGGGGGGGGGAGAAAATGAGGGTTT
>MU575040.1:511025-522869 GCA_024362625.1 Silurus asotus
TATATACACATACATACATAATTTTATATATATATATATATATATATATATAATTATGTCACTGTAACTCTGAAATGCTTATAGGCATCAATAGACCTGGCCATTTAATGTGGAAACAGCTGGTGGTTGTATAAACCCCACTGTGATATTTGACAAAGCAGAGGATTTAGCTCACTGCTGAAGTGATTACTTTATAAATATAAGAAGGCTCCCGGGAACTTAATGTGATTAATGTGGAAACAGCTGGTGGTTGTATAAACCCCACTGTGATATTTGACAAAGCAGAGGATTTAGCTCACTGCTGAAGTGATTACTTTATAAATATAAGAAGGCTCCCGGGAACTTAATGTGATTTAGGCGTCTGCATGTTGTCACTGAATAGTACAGCATGCCAGAGACTGCAAGACTGAATAACCACACACACACACACACACACACACACACACACACACACACACACACACACACACACACACACACACACATACACACACACACACATCAAATAAATTATTTGATGTTATTATATAATTTGTTGAAAACAGTTGTTTGACTCTGATTTAATAGCATGTGATCTCAGAATAAATACCCTGCAAACATGCGTACACAATTCCTCAAAGCAGCTTTACAGAGTGTAGATTTAGTGTAGACTTATAGAACAAAAATTTTAATATAAGTGATTTATGTGTATTTATTTATGAGCAAGCCTGGGGCGACTGGGTCAAGAAAAACTTACTCAAAGGAAGAAACCTTGAGAGAAACAAGACTCGAAGAGGAACTCATCCTTATCTGGGTTACACAAAGACTGTAATTATAAACTATTAAAACATTACAAACACAAGACAGTGAGCACCGAGTGTGTGATTATGAGTAATTTCCTTTTTACAGTCTCCTACAGTAAGTTGGAATTGTGAAACCATGAGCTCCTTTGCAACTCATGAATTCAGTGAAATCATTATAGATTGACCAACAAACAGCATACTTTGAGTATTTATTGATGTCTGAAACTTTTATGAAGTGGGATCCAATTAGAGCTAGTACATCCCTAGATGGCTCGAAGGTTCAATAGATGGAGAACGGGAGAGATATAGCAGCTAGCCTTACCCCCAAAATACAACATGGAGATGGAAGCATAATGCTTCGGGTTGTTTGAGAGCAGGGAGAATGCTGAACCAACATGGCTCCCATTCATACTTTAAAATGAACCATGTGATTCTGTCTTGACTGCGAATTGTTAGAACCGTCTTCACCAGACAACAAGATGATGAGCCGAAGCTTATATCCAAGGTATATATATGTGATTTAGAGAGTAAACAGTCTGGAGTGTAATCTATAATGGAATTACCTGCCCAGTCACAGCATCTAAATCCTATTGAACTGCGGTGGGATGAACTGGATTACATTACAAATCTCCAACTAGTGAATTTAGTATTTAAGTATTTTAGCTAAAAAGTTTGGAGAAACAAACTGTCTGAATCCCCGGATTGTGTGAAGCTGTTCTTCATGTTAAGGGAGGATTTTTCAATGGATATAAAGTGGAACATTTGGACATTTTTATATATATACTCTATATATATATATATATATTTGTTTGGTCAAAGTAAATCTCCATAAACATGCGCATGCCTCTTAAAAGCTCTAAAATAACCAAAAAAAAGCAACTTTAAAGCTTTAATTGCTACATTTGTGCAAATGCAATATTTATGTAATGGTGTTTGCTGTTTGCTGAAAGACATGATGGAGAGCTGGCAAACACGATACAAAAAAGATGGTTCTGACCCAAAATAATCAAGTTTTGAAACAAAGTCCTAGAAACCCAAAACTGCTCGTCCACTACCTGAAGCATGACTAATTCTTTCTTTAAACACAAACAAGCGTTATATAGTTCAAACACCTCCTACAGAAACACAAAGAACAGAATAAACATGCACAAAACAAACTTACAAGATAAAATGAACTGGACAATAGACACACTATTGTAGAGGACGTCTCCGCATGCGATAGCATTACATTTTATTATATATATATATATATAGATACCATCAATAGGATGCTACCAGTTCCTAAGTTTTATCCGTCTGGGTTCTTTTTTTTTATCCTTTTTTTTATTAGTTTGGTCTGCACAAATAATTGTAAACAGTCATTCAACTGCAAAACAAAACATCAGTCAGTAAAATGTATGAGAATAAAAATCACAACTGTCTCCAACATAAAGGAGGGGATTTTTTTTAACCGCCGTCATTGAAAGTCATTTTTATGGGTACACTCATAAATAAGATGGAGGAGTCAACGGTGTGAGATGACTGTATGATTTGAAACACAGCTTTTCTTCTCCGAAAAACACTTCGTTTCTAACCTGCATCTCCTCTTAAAAAAAAGGGCCTGAATGCAGGTAAGACCATTTTCAGAGATCTGAGCCAAGCCACAAAGAGGACAGGAAGTTGACTCTCCACTTTTCAGTGGTCCATGACACCGCTTTTCAATGTATCTATTTTATTTGAGGGACTTCAAATCTAAATATTTTTCTTCACGATGCCTGGAAATTCCTTCGCTCCAACTGAAACACTTAAAGACTCTGCGCCTTGCAAATATTAACTCACAGCTCGGGGGTTTCAGTTAGCGATTTTACAGAGTTTCAAAAAACAGAAGTATTTTCGATGGATTTACAAGTCAATATGAACTGACTCACAATTTATGGTCAGATATTGACCTATAGATGACCTTTAATCATGTAATAACCAAAGTTTAATCATTTGTAGAAAAAAATGAATAGATAGATAGATAGATAGATAGATAGATAGATAGATAGATAGATAGATAGTGTATTAAAAATATATATATACACGTTTGTAGAAAATAATGTCCCAGTTTCTCAGAAAAGTTTGTTAAGATCATCTTGCTTGGTAAAGAACTTGTTAACTGTGAATTTTTACCATTACAGTTTTTCAAATAATTGTCTTGTAATTAAAAAAACAAGATTAAAGATTTTTTTTTTTCGTCACAATCATATAGTAGTTATATTGCAGTTTATATTTCACTACTATATGTTTGTGAAAAATAAAATGAATCCTGAACTGTTTTTTTTTAGCTCAGACCTGGATAGTGTGTGTGAATTGGTCAGAATTTGTAGGAAAAAAAAGACTTTTAAAATCCAGCTCCTGACTTTACTCATTTGTATCTTTCTCATACATGACATTTCAAAAATATGTGGTCAATATCCTGTGTGTTTCACGGTAATGAAGATGAGTACAGGGCCAGAAGGCATTACAAGCTTTCCTTCCCATGATCGCTCCAGCAGCTGTAGCCTGGGATTCAAATTAAATGGTAAAAAGAAGTCTCTGAAATGAGACAAATCCGCATTTGAAAGCGGTGCTGACAAGTCAGGAGAAAACGAGTGACCCTCAAGGGTCTCTTTAGGGAAGTTATTCCCAATTAACAGACAAGCTCTATGAACGTTCCTCCACCTATATCAGGACATAGTGCACAAGAGTCAAAAGTTGAAGCTATTTGAATCTTTTTTTGGTCCTTTGGCTCTTTCAAAGTCTCATGAGCACTGGGAGGGACATAAAACAGCTTTCTAAATCACACTGAGTTGATGTGCAGTCTGTTTGGACAATCTTCTCCTTTAAGGATCATCGTGGGTGCATTACACAGCAGGTGGTGGAGCTATAACGACTGCTGGATGGTGCGTTTTTTATGCTTTTCGCCACAGCTACCACAAGTTCTACATTTCTATCAGCGTACACTCTTATTTCCTACATACCTGCTGCTGTCATTATTTCTATTTCTGCTTTCAACTTCACTTTCAGAATCGACAACTTCTTTAATTCGCACCTCCTCCCACTGGTCATCCTACACCTGCTGAAAAGTTTGGTTTCTTTTCTTCTTCCACCATCTGCCAGGCTTTCTGTTTATCATTTACCGCTCTGTATCCCGCTCCCACCTGTGCTGGCATTGCTCAGGCTATTTCTATTACTGTTTTTTGCGTCATTGTCTCGTACCCTGGGTCGCCTTTGCCAAGCTTTTTTAACGGTGACTCACCGTCTTGCAACTCCTACAAAACTGTACTTTATAGTTTGTGTTGACTCCATGACAAAGGCATTAGCTAGAAAATCACCCAGACAAGTCCAAGCGCTGGCGGCTTTCAGACATACGGAAATCATTTTTTTTTTTGTGTGTGTGTATGTGTGTGTGTGTTTCTGATCTGGTTGATTGACAAAGTACAAGAATTTTGGCTCTTGAGGTGAATTGTTTCATCTCGAGTTTCTCCGCCTGATGGTAATGATTTCGCATTACTGGCAGCATTACGCGACGCAGTGGTACTGCTACAGTATGAGGCAAGTGCTTCTTGATGTAAAAAGAAAGAGAGAGTACAATTACGACAGAATGAACAGTAAGGTGATATAAAGACACTTGTTGGAAATTAAACCAGTAATAAAACGTACTATTAAAGACATGTGCCCTATATGAGCTATTTGAAATGGGGTACAAATCGAAATGTACAGTTTATACACCATTATATTGTAGATGTATGCAGTGAAAAAATGTCCAAGAAATCAGTGGAGAACTGTGTGAATTAATGTTATGCATGAAGCCATGCCAGGTATGTATTTTCTGCATTTTATGCAGGTCGGAGGTACTCTTAATTCAACATGATATTTAAAAAAAAAAACATCATTAGACTTAAAAGCTGTTGAACAGTTGCTCTTCATTCTGTCTGAAAACAGACCAAACAAAGACTAAGAAAATATGATATTCAGAAGCAGGCCTTCTGTACTGGCTTAAACATTATAAAAATTACTGACTTATGTTTTTAATCTATTCTTTTGTCCACGAATATGTATTAAATTATTCTCAATATTCTGTTCTTTTTGTTTCATGTTGTTTTTCTCGATTATATACTGTAGCTTGAAGCTGTTGCTTTAACCAATTCGATTGTGATTGATTACTTCAAGGCCTTCTAAAAGGCATCTAAACATGTTGCCATTTTCATTGGATGGTCAGAGTTCAAAAACTGCATCTGTAGCAAACTGCTCAAGCTTAACATTTTTACTTGTGGATTTAATTACAGTGGAATTAACACAGTGGATGATTTTGTCGCATTTACAAGGACATATACAAAACAAACTTTAAAAAAAAAGCTGCACATCGTGAGGAAAGGTCAACTAAAACAGTTGAAACAGATGTTACACTTTTTTATTTATACTTTTACCATTTATACTTTTCCGCTTTCTTTCCTATAGAATTTGCACTGAAATAATGCATGGAAAACCCAGGTCATTTGATGAGTTCATATTGATGCATGTGCTATAGATGATGTATGCGGGTGATGCAGTTGTGGTAACAGTGAATGGAGATGTGTTAATTTGTGTTAATTGGGTTTCATGCCTTAGTAATGTTACTAGTAAAATAAATGGTTTCTATAGCTGTGGAGTCATGTTGATCATATTCGTGAACAAGTTAACTTTTTCAGCGAACACTGAATGAAATAAGGGAGGTGGTAGCTTAGTTGTTACGGCATTGGACTTTGGATCTAAAGATCAAATCCCAGCCATGCTTAGCTGAATAAATAAAATAAATGATTAGACTAAATGATTTGATTAGACTGTCACTCTGGATAAGGGCATCTGCCAAATGCACAAATGTAAATGTAAAACTCACAATTTGGCAGCAGGGTTAGTTGGTGCTTTTGAGTAGGAAAATGAGCAAACTCTGGATCACCAGCACTGGAGCCACGGTTCCTGGAGGCAAAACATTAAGATTTGTGGTAACTTTAGCAAGGCAGGTGGAGCGAAAGCGGAAAGCAAGGCACTCTGGGTACGTATGTTGGCAATAAGGTTTTAATGACTTGCCCCAAATGTTTGCCGAAATAACCGTTAATGTTTGTTTGTTGTGTCGAACATATTAGCGCTCCAGTGCACATGACAGGCCTGGGTAACGTTGGCACAGCGCTGAGACATGGCCTGGAATTAAGTAGCCACTGACGCCCCAATCAGAATATGACTAACATGACTATTAGTGGTATATTTGCCTGTCAGGGCATTTGTGGTTTAAAACTCAGACTGGAGTCTGTATAACCGAGTAATGTGTAATTATGGCTGGGTTAAAATGACCATGCTGAGAATTAAAGCTTTGATTAGACTATGCATACATATTGTGGGAACTGCTTTACATTTTCATGGCCATGACTGAATTGAAAATATGGAAAAGAGAAGTTTGCTGCCATTTAAAGTCTAAAATTCTGTCAATAACACCATGTCATTTGCATCACTTTAATCAATTGGAAAAAATCTATAAAAAAACAACAACTTCAAACCAGAATCCATCACTCAGTTCAACAGTAATATAAATGTATTACACAATAGTGTGTGAGTTGAAATGATGTTTAGTATGAACAAGTTGTCAACATCCTGAGTCCTGGGATGAGTGCCTATGAGTAGCTTTCATGGGAAATAATAGATAGATAAACAAACACACAAACAAACAAACAAATAAAATAAATAAATAAAACAGCATGCAGCTTGAGATTATACAGTATTAGTATCGGGCCATCAGGGCAAGCAAGGCCTTCTGGCCTAAACTCCATCGAATCACTGTTTAATGTATTACTTTATTCCAAATAGTCTATTCTCTTAATTTTATAGCGTTTTGTCTTAAAAATGCAAAAATGTCATTTTATTAGGTTAAAATAAATGCTTCTGATAGAAGTGATGTATGCAGGTGATGCAGCTGTGGTCAAGAGAGTTTCTGAACGTGAAGCTGGAAGTTGAAGGGGTGATGATAAATGTCATCAGCGCTTATGCACCACAAGTGGGTGGAGAGATGGAGGAGAAGAATAAATTTTGGAGTGAGTTAGATAAATCGGTAGATAGTGTACCTAGAAATTAACGATTGGTGATTCGGTCAGACTTTAATGGGCATGTAGGTGAAGAGAGAAGAGTTGATGAGGAGGTGAGAAATAGGTATGGACCAAGATGTGAAGGATGTGCTGCAAGTTAGAGCAATAAAGGATGGGGATGAAAATGTGTTGACTAGTGAGGAGAGTGTGTTTAGAAGATAGAGGGCGTATTTTGAGCAGCTGATGAATGACGTAAATAAGAAAGAGAAGGATGGATTATGTGGAGGTAGCAAAACTGGAAGTGGATAGAATTATTAAGAAGGATAAAGAGTAAAACCAGATGACATACCGGTAGAAGCATGGAGATGTTTAGGAGAGATGACAGTGGAGTTTTTAACCAGGTTTCTCAACAAGATTCTGAAAGGGGAGAGGATGCTTGAGAAATGGAGAAGGAGTTTGCTGATACCGATCTTTAAGAATAAAGGAGATGTGCAGACCTGCAGGAGCTATAGGGGAATTAAGTTGATCAGTCACACCATTAAGTTATGGGAAAGAGTAGTGGAAGCCAGGCTGAGAGAAGAGGTGACCATCTGTGAGCAACAGTATGGTTTCATGCCGTGAAAGAGCACCACAGATGCCTTATTTGCACTGAAAATGTTGATGGAGAAGTATAGAGAAGGACAGAAGGAGTTACATTGTGTGTTTGTGGATTAAGAGAAAGCTTACAACAGGATGCCGAGAGAGAAATTGTGGTATTGTATGAGGAAGTCAGTTGTGGCAGAGAGGTATGTGAGGGTGATGCAGGACATGTATGAGGACAGTGTGACAGCAGTGGACTGTTGACGGACGAGGTCAGACAGGAGTCTCCATGGACTATGATGTTTGTAAATGATATTGTGATTTGTGGTGAGAGTAGGGAGCAGGTTAAGAAGAGCCTGGAGAGGTGGAGATATGCACTGGAGAGGTGGTGAAAGTGGAGTACCTTCAGGTACCTTCGGTCAACAGTGCAATGTAATGGATAGTGTGTTAAGGAATGAATAAAAGAGTGCAGGCAGGGTGGAGTGGAGAAGAGTGATAGCAAAAGTGATTTGTGATAGACGCATATCTGCAAGAGTTTCACTGAGAGTAACGAAGGATGGACAGGATTAGAAATGAGTTTATTAGAGCGCGAGTAGAACGTTTTGGGGACAAAGTGAGGAAGGTGTAATTAAAATGGTTTGGACATGTGCAAAGGAGGGACATGGGGTATATCGGTAGAAGAATGCTGAGGATGGAACCACCAGGAAGGAGGAAAAGAGGAAGACCAAAGAGGAGGAATATGTATGTGCTGAGGGAAAACATGCAGGTAGTTGGTTTAAAAAGGGCAGATGTAGAGGACAGGGGGGTATGGAGACAAATGATCCGCTGTGGAGACCCCCTAATGGGAGCAGCCAAAAAAAGAAAAGGAAGAATGTGACAGGAAATGGGAGTCCCACACATGTCCCCCTCTTTTAATGTTATGGTGCACATACACTCATTGTTCCACTCAGCCCCGCCTCACCCCACACCTCCTGCTTCCTGTTCTATTAGATTGACTGTGATTTTTGAAAAGGTTGCTAGTTTGTATCATATTCTTGATTATTTCCAAAAATGGCTCCAGAGTGGACATTTCTTGATTGGATGTTAGTTTGGAAATATTGTACACTTTAGGCCTTCAATCAGATTAAGTATTGTGGGATTTTAATAATTACTAGTAATTTTCCCTTTATTTCATACTCAGATACAACAAAGGGTCAAAGTAAACAATAATAATAAAGTTTTCATATTTTTCTGCTTTCAATATTAAATAAAAAAGACAAAAAAAGACATCATAATTTACATATATATTTTTTTTAATTTTCAAAATGAATGAACCCAACGAACCTAAACCGTCCTTAAAATATATTTATAATGCTGTTTAAGTGTATCATCTTAATAATGTTCTCAATACCACAGTATCATATTATTTTATTTTTCTAAAACACAGCAATTTGTCAGTATATTTTGTAGTTGATTAAATAATCAAAAAATAAAAAACCCATTGTAAAATATTACAGACTGATACAAAGTGTCTACACTTTAATAGTTATATGTTTTGTTAAGCAACTCATAAGGAACCTTTAGAGAAACCATAAGGCTCTTACTCCAGAAATAATAACATATTAGGCTGAAGAGAGTAAAATAACTGACCATACGTTGTTTTTAAACAATTATGAACGCAATCATAAAGCTTTATAAATACAGGCCAGAGAAAAAGCATGAGTAAAAAGCTTGACTCTAAATCACCCCTGTTCACATTCGTTTCTAGTCTGCATCATGCAGCGTTAAACGTGAGGCAAGCAGTTACAATGCGTAATAAATGTGTTAAACGAGTTTAACGCTTGTGACAGCTCAGGTGCAGGTCCACATGAAATGCCCCTAATGAGCGCTGACCCATTCGCATCTGGCCAGCAGCACAAAAACATTGACCTCTGACCGATGAACTCTCTCCCATACCGCTGGCAACTCTACCAATTATCAGCAATTCATACGCACTGTTTACTCAAGGCTCCAAATTGGCAGGCTATGAAAGTAAGGGTGGCAATAAAACATGAACGCTTCCATTTGGAGAGCAGCAAGGCACGGGGCACAGCTGAACCGCCTCAGAAACACAATGCAGGCTGAGAAACATTGAAACAGGCCTGACTGAAAAGACCATATTTATTTATTTTCTCATTTTCATTTCTGAATTTATATTAATAAAGCTTATAATAATATTAAGGTATTAGAAATGTTCAAAGGTGTAGTTGGTCCCACCTAAAACCCAGAAAGCAGAGAATCAGCACTGATTTGCGTTCAGGTCTCAGCACATGATGAGTCTCAGCACTGACACTCAGAATCTCAAATTTTGTTCATCAAATACAAATCCATGCACAGAAGCACATGCAGAGAGATGCTTCTTATGACTGTACAGTTACACAAAGGATAAAGAAATAAATAATAATAATAATAATACAAAAAAATATATATATATAGGCCAATAGCAGGACAATTACTACTTTAACCAGCTCTGTTTTTGTGCTATTACTACATTTCAAGAATGGATGAATATTCAAAAGTAGGTGTGTGCAGAACTGCATCATGAATGAATTTCTAGGATCTTGGAGATGAACGGGAGGTTTGATATTGGTCTCTAGTTGGACAAGTTCAGGTTTTTAAATTAGGGAGCTGATAACTGAAAGATATAGCTATATAATCAATAGAACGATTTATTATTCTAAGAACAGGTTCAAGTACTTCTGGAATTATTGGTTTGAAGAAATATGAAGGGACACAAGGTTATGATCCTGATATAAAGCTCTGACCTCAGCTTTTCTGGGGAGAAATGGAACATTGACTGCACCACAGACCTCCTCACCTCCGCTACATCAGTATATTACTAACACTCCTGTGGCTGAAAAAGCCAAAAGTCCCACACCACCTAGCTGAACATCTTCTCAGAAGAGTGGAGCTTATAATAACAGCAGAGCAACTTACAACTGAGCAGTTAAGGATTACTGGCCTAGCCCAAGGGCCCAGCGGTGGGAATTGATCTCACAACCTTCCAATGCCATAACCACTATACTATGTCCTCCCTACTCACCTCTCTACAGACATTTGCCCATAGTATGTATATTTACTATACAATAATATCTCTGAACTTGTCAGCTGTGAAACTTGTAAAAAAAATTTGGTCAGGTTATGACACTAAAAATGTTTTTTAGCACTCGTCCGTCGCATGCTCAGAACTTGACACTGATTCTCGCAATGCGACTGGTGAGTGTTTCAATCTCGCGGTAAAACAGATTCATTAAGACTCTTATATTAGCTTGTAAACAATGCTAAAGCGTATGGCTTCCATACCCTCCAAAGTGTTCTCCTTTGCTCTTTCTGTGCATTTTTAACACATAAGTGGTAAAAAATGCTACCATGAAGCTTGGAATGGATAGCAATAAGGCTAAAAGGCAATTAACGAGAGCACACAGGAAGTAAAAAAGAGACCAAAGCCATGTATGGAGTTTCTTAAGGTTTCTTCTTATACCATCTCAGGGAGTTTTTCCTTGCCACAGTCACCACCAGCTTGCTCATCAGGGACAAACTTACTTATAAAGAACATATTCACTTTTAATCACTGCATTATCTGTGTAAAGCTGCTTTGAGACAATGCTCATTGTTAAAAGCGCTATACAAATAAAAATGTATTGAATTGAATTGAATGTATGGGTGTGATATGCTCTTAATGCCCCTCAAATTACTGCTATTTTATGTACAAAATTTACAGAACAGTTCCAAAGAAGGGAGCAGAAAGTGTTGCTAACGGTGTGAAGTGTGTGACTGAACAGTGGTGTCGAGGTGGAGAAACTGTTGTACGTCTGGATTAATGAGAAACAGTTCAGGCAATAATCTGTGAGAAAGACAAGCAGTTGCATGTTGATCTGTGGAAAAAAAAGCAACATTTTTATATGTTGAAGAACATTTATGTGTTCTATTTATTCTTTATACTGTACTACATGAAAAAAGACTTGTTCTGTATTACTGTATACATGCATTAAAGGATGTATTTTTGTCCAACTTTTAGAAACACAATGAAATAGCATCATCATTTACAAGTCTATAATATCTATAATGCGCTTCAAATGCTTTCTCAACATTTTTGGTGTTTTTATAACATCAGGCTGCTGCCAAATCCTGCAGCCACACAAAAAAAAAAAAAAAAAAAAAAAACACTCTGCGTCCATTTGAGCTCAAAACGGAGCGCCTTTATGCCTGACGTAAATCACTCAGCGTTTGCTTGTTTGTGTGCGGGATTATTTGTTTTTCACACTTGTTTGCGGTGTGTTTGGAGCCGTTCTGCCTTTGTGTTGTTTGGGTGTAATCACTCATTTTTCCTCAGTCCAAGCCAATTTTGCGCACACTCTCTCTCTCTCTCTCTCTCTCTCTCTCTCTCTCTCTATATATATATATATATA